>SEYY01008178.1:10000-25000 GCA_009176605.1 Armadillidium nasatum
CGACAAGGATTCTAAAAATGTAATTTATTTTTCACTACGTTTCGTAGTTTTTTTTAAAAAAGTCATGTCTAATCTGGAGTCTGACCTATATATATATATATATATATATATATATATATAATATATATATATATATTATATATATATATATATATATATATATATATATATATATATATATATATTATATATATATATATATATATATATATATATATATATATATATATATATATATATATATATATATATATATAATATATATATATATATATATATATATATATATATATAAATATATATATATATATATATATATATATATATATAATATATATATATATATATATATAATAATATTATATATATAATATATATAATATAAAATACATCATGCAAAAAACGAAATAGCTCCAGCTTTCTCCCTAAATGATTGCGTAAAAAAAATAAATTAAACCTAAGTTCTAGAAATTCTTTAAAAAGCCTGAAATAAATATATATATATATATATTATATATATATAATATATATATATATATATATATATATATATATATATATATATATATATATAATCCCTATTTATTTACTCCTCAGAATTCACATAGGTGAAAATCAACCCTTTTCGGGTAATTTGAAACCATGAAAGTCTTTTTCCCCTTTAAATCTAATATTTAACGTTCATGGAAAGATAAATAGAAGATAATGGACTTTTAATTGCAATGTTTGTTATTAATTTTCTTCATTTTCCGTAACTTATTAACTTTTTCACGTAATATTTCAAAGTGTAATACATTCACTGCTTTCATTCACTAACTTTTCTTTTTACCTTTTACTCAAATTACTTTTGTATCCAATCTAAGAAATATATACACACACAACTTTCAGTATATTATATATATATATATATATATATATATATATATATATATATATATATATATATATATATATATATATATATATATATATATATATATATATATATATATATATATATATATATATATATATATATATAATATATATATATATATATATATATATATATATATATATATATATATATATATATATATATATATATATATATATATATATATATATATATATATATATATAGTATTGTTTTTTTTATTAAAAGAGTTTCGTTTCAGACATAATTTATGTCATAAAAGTGCCATTATGGCCTTTGTAAATTAGTTTGATGGCTAAAACCCTCATATCACTATTAAGGATGATGTTATGCGTTTGCACCAACTAATGTACTCTAATTTGTTTAATGCCAACTGAATTATGGGTATTTTTTATTTAATATTATTATATATATATATATATATATATATATATATATATATATATATATATATATATATATATATATATATATATATATATATATATATATAGATATATATATATATATATATATATATATATATATATATATATATATATATATATATATATATATATATATATATATATATATATATATATATATATATATATATATATATATATATATATATATATATATATATATATATATATATATAATATTATATATATATATATATATATATATATATATATATATATATATATATATTATATATATATATATATATATATATATATATATATATATATTATATATATCATTGTTATTATTATTATTATTTCTGGACACAGAAAGGATGAGAGTGTGTAGAAAGGCTTGTCAGACGAGGCCTTCTCAATGGAGTAGGTATGCGATGGGAGAGTTCAGAAGAGCAATGTTCATTGTAATAGCGATAATATAGACAGAGCGACGCAACAATTCGACGGGCAGAAAGAGAGTGGAGTGAATTAGTGAGAGCAGAAGAGTTGAAAAGACGAAAAGTCCTAGACTCCACCTTCTCAAGGAAAACTGTATGAGTGGAACCACACCAGATGTGTGACGCATACTCAATACAGAGGCAAACAACAATCCTATGCAGAGAAAGCAACTGGGGTGGCGTGAAGAAATTACGAAGGGGCCTCAGAACACCTAACCTCTTAGAAGCTTATTTAGAGAGTGAAATAAGAACTTTCCAAGAAAGATCACGAGAAAAAGAAACAGAGAACATTAAGGAGAGATGAAGTCTTGAGCTGTGTGTTTTCAAAGAAGATATCATAATTGTGCGGAAGATTGTATCGGGTAGAAAGATAGAGAAATTAAGTTTTTGAGGCATTGAAAACAACCTTGCTTTCTCTGCCCCAATTTGAAATACGTGAAAGATCAGAGGTTAGCTGCTACAAGGCTTCCTCCTTGCATCTATTAATTGCTGCAGGGTGAAGTCATTGGCATAGGAGTGGATAGGAGATGAAGTAACAGATAGAAGGTCATTCATGAAAAACAGAAAAAGTGTTGGGGATTGGACAGAACCTTGAGGAACACCACTATAAATAGATTTAAAGAATGAACGATAGCCGTCTACTACAGCTGCTATAGAACGACCAGAAAGAAAATCAGAGAGAAGGATAGATTCCGAAAGAGGGAAGTTTGGAAATCAAAGCTTAGTGCTAGACTCTATCGAAAGCTTTCCATATGTCCAGGGCGACAGCAAAAGTTTCACCGAAATGCCGAAGAGAGAAAGATCAAGAATCAGACTGAAGGGAAAGAAGATCACCAGTAGAGCGTTTCTTACGAAAGCCGTACTGGCGATCAGAGATAAGATTAGAAGAATTGAGATGTTTCTAAATCTTCCTGTTAAGTACAGATTCGAAAACTTTATAAAGAACGGAGGTTAAAGAAATAGGACAATAGTTAGAAGGGTTGAGAGGGGTCCCCTTTCTTCGGCACAGACTAATTGAGCGCACATTTCCAACAAGAAGGGAAGGATGAAGTGGAAAAACAGAGATGAAATAGTTTACCAAGGCTGGGTGCAAAACTGCATACAGTAGTTTTGAGAACCACAGGAGGAACACCATCAGGACCGTACGCCTTCTTAGTGTTAAGCTTAGAGAGAGCAGAAATGACGTCTATTGAATATCTATATATATATATATATATATATATATATATATATATATATATATATATATATATATATATATATATATATATATATATATATATATATATATATATATATATATATATATATATATATATATATATATATATATATATATATATATATATATAATGCGAGCGTAAGTGAGCGTATCTAAATGAAATTTAATTAAAATCCTATTCTTTCATTTCAAAAAAGTGAACGAAAATTTAAAAAAAAATACGATACATAATTTCATTAAGGGAAATAGTTTGAAAGAAAATTGAGCCCACCTTCAATTCTATTTTCGACAACTAATAATGATAAGAGACTGCCACGGACCCAATTCTACTTAACTTCCTTATTATATATATATATATATATATATATATATATATATATATATATATATATATATATATATATATATATATATATATATATATATATATATATATATATATATATATATATATATATATATATATATATATATATATATATATATATATATATATATATATATATATATATATATATATATATATATATATATATATATATATATATATATATATATATATATATATATATATATATATATATATATATATATATATATATATATATATATATATATATATAGCACCATATCTCGCATGATTCAGGAGTGTGTCGGCTGCAGAAAGTATTCATATTCCTGCAACCGTACGTGGGAAAGGAAAAATACTGGTCATGAGGGTTCCAATCTCTTAGATCCATAAGAATGATGATTGTTGGTTTGCTGGGCCTGTCACAATCCATTCGAGTATATATATATATATATATATATATATATATATATATATATATATATATATATATATATATATATATATATATATATATATATATATATATATATATATATATCCTCAACCAGGGTAGGAAAAAGAGTCGGAAATCTGTCCATCAATGGCCGACATGACTCGATACACGGTGTTTAAAAGTGTGGAAGTCAAAGGAAATTGAAAAATAAATGAAGGGAGTGTGTTCCAGACTTTACCAGTAGAATAAATGATATATATATATATATATATATATATATATATATATATATATATATATATATATATATATATATATATATATATATATATATATATATATATATATATATATATATATATATATATATGCTAAATTTATGTATTTATACTTGATAAAATTTATAAGGAACATAAACTTTTATAATGCTTTAACATTCTCCTGCGTTGGGAGGATTAAATTTATTAAAATACACACACACACAATACACGCACACACACACACAAACACGCAAACACACACACACACATATATACATACATATACATACCATATATATATATATACCTGCGTTAGTATATATGTTTTTGATTTTTATTGCTTTTTCATAAAAACAAAGTTCAATTAATTAACTTAAATACTATTCTATTAAATCATGAACTACACAAGTGTATCAAAAATATATATATATATATATATATATATATATATATATATATATATATATATATATATATATATATATATATATATATATATATATATATATATATATATATATATATATATATATATATATATATATATATATATATATATATATATATATATATATATATATATATATATATATATATATATATATATATATATATATATATATATATATATGCTTGTGTGTGTATGTTTGTATATATAACAATATTAAAAGTACCTTTTTCTTTGATCCAGAGTCTGAATTGACCTTATGAAGAGAAATTAATAACATTTCCGCACCTCGAAGACAATTTCTTCCGAAGAGAAGAAAAATTTTATTAGTTTTAGGGATGAATATTTTAGAAAGAGATCTTTGTATAGGCAAATGAAAAAGGCAAACCTATCTTATAAAGTCTGCTATACAAGATCAAAATGAATTTGTCTCCGGACACACACACAATCTCTCTTTATATATATATATAATATATATATATATATATATATATATATATATATATATATATATATATATATATATATATATATATATATATATATATATATATATATATATATATATATATATATATATATATATAGTGTCGTTTGCAATAGTTTTCCAAAATATAAAAAAACGTTTTCTGTAAAAAGAATATTATTTAAAGCGATAAGTTTTTGTATAATTTTAATGTTTTTAAAAGCAGTTTAAACCAATTAATAAATAAAAATAAAGTTTTTTTTTTTTATAAAAATAATTATTATTTATGTATAAAAATATAAACTATTAATTTCAAAAGAAAAACATTTAAAATATAATGTAAATTATATATATGGCTATAACAAAATCTTAATGTACTTTTTACCGGTCTTTTTACGTTATGTTCGCGCCAAAACAATAATTTTGCCTTGAAAGTCGAAGGTAAAATCATTTTAAAAAACTATTTAAAATGTAAAATATATTTCTTTTATGTTATATTATATTATATTTACAATAAAAAATGTTTTTGTTAAAAATTTCAATTTTAATGTATTTTAGTATATAATATTTAAATATATTATAAAACAATATTTTCTACTTTAAATAAATAAAATTTTGTATATTATTTCAATATGAATTTATAAAACTTTAATAATAATAAGGTTGTAAGCCATTTTTGTTAAAATTAAGAGAGGAAAAAATAAAGGAAAAACAAATAATTTGTTAATTGATCCTTTACATTTAGAGATAATTTCAAAGGTCATTAGCAAATATTATTACATTCACTTTATTCAAGAAGCCCAAGAAGAAGCAGCACTGTCCAGAAGAAGACGCCACTACAGCAGCAGAAGAAAAGTTCCAACACCTCTGCTCCCGACAGGATACCCAGTTTGGCAGACCATTTACCAACGACTGTGGTTCCTCCTTTGAAGTAGCCTTCCATCCGAGGCTACAGACGCTCCGCAGGCTTAAAAGAAAAGTGGTGGCTACCACACGCCTACCAGTCGGCATTCCACAAGGGGACATTGGAAACACCCAGCCTCCTGATCTATCCCCCTTCGCGCCACGAAGTGTAGGGATCTCCTGCACCACATATTTGGTGACACAAATGACGTCATTACATGACCCATACATAATTGATGACCTCTACATATATATATATATATATTCCGTAACAAGTTCTTACATCACTTGACTATGAATGGATAAGGATTTATATTTAAAACCTTTTATGTGAGGTAGTAGAACAAATCTATCGTTTTATTATTATTTTTATTATTATTATTATTATTATTATTATTATTATTATTATTATTATTATTATTATTATTATTATTATTATTATTATTATTATTATTATTATTATTATTATTATTATTATTATTATTATTATTCCCCTTCTCTGTTTATGATTCTCCTTTGTAAAACATTTTTTTCCTTTTATTGCTTTAAATAAATTTTATGTGAACTGTTTTATTTGAAAAGTTGTTTTTAATTTGTTTTACGATTCATGGAATAATTTACTAATATCCTTACTGTTTTGGTCTGCAGTCTTTCTGCCTAAATACACAATCTTAATTTTACCCACTTTAATTCTAATTTTACAACAGGAATAGTTTTCCCATTTTATGGCTGCAAGTCTTTCTTTTTAAATCTTATCTATAGAAAAAGATGTTTTCTTACACATTGTAAAATATTAAAAATAGCTTTTTAAAATGTAAGAAATTTGAATGTAAGCCTACATCTCAATTAGTTCTTAATAGTCACTAAACCTGTAAAAACTATCTTTCTCCTTACCAGAGAAGGCAGAGGAATGGAAGCCTCTAATGTCAAACTGGAAATTTTACAACTGCCTAAAATATAAATTTAAAGAAAATCAGGTCCAAGAGTATTGTTATTTTAATAACTGCAACAATAGTATAAAGTGTGTATATATATATATATATATATATATATATATATATATATATATATATATATATATATATATATATATATATATATATATATATATATATATATATATATATATATATATATATATATATATATATATATATATATATATATATATATATATATATATATATATATATATATATATATATATATATATATATACGAAGTAATTAACCCTGATTTAGACACGAATCTTTTTTTCAAAATTTAGATCATAAAGTGATTATGAATAAAATACTAAAAAGTAAAAGAATTAAAACGAGAGTAACAAGAACTAAAAACCGAAGGAAAACATTATTACTATTAAAAAACCCAAGCTTTCGACTCCAGCATCCGGGAGTCCTTATTCAAGGGAATCGAAAGAAGACTGTAGAAAAACAAATGCTTCAAAACAGAGGCACATTTAGTTGGTTTATCAAATATGTGAAAAAGATACCTACTAATAATTTTATGTGTTCTTAAGTCTTACCGTCTACCGTGGCTCGAACGGTAGGGTGATTGACTCACGTGCTTGAGGGCGCCGGTTCTATCCCACTTCGGGATCCTAGGTATATACTACCTAGAAAGTTCCTCTCCTCGAATAGGGCAATGCCCGTGAGATGTGAACTTTTTAATTAAAAAAAAAAAATTTTTTATAATATGTATTGTTTTTTAAAATGCTATTTAATAAATTGTCAATTGGAAAATCTCCCTTATCCCTGTTAATATTAGGTATATTTTTAATTAAAAATGATTCC
The DNA here is from genome assembly GCA_009176605.1 of Armadillidium nasatum. Lineage (NCBI taxonomy): Eukaryota > Metazoa > Arthropoda > Malacostraca > Isopoda > Armadillidiidae > Armadillidium > Armadillidium nasatum. The sequence continues at coordinate 17,698 of SEYY01008178.1, forward strand.
AAAAACTTTCTATTATTTGTAGTAGAGCAAGGAATACACATATTTATGGTTTTTGCATCTATATAATGGTTGTGATCCGATCTATTGATATGTAAGGCAGAGTTGGGGTCACAAGTGTTTAAGCTATATTGGTGCTGGTATTGTCTACGCTTTAAATCATTGTTTTCACCAAAGTATTTTTTATCACAGTCTCTACATTTTATACTATATACACCAATGTTTTTTTCATCATTTGCAACGAGATGGTTATTAAATTTCTTTTTTTTTGTGTGTGGAATTGATTCTATAGAGTAACATTATTGTTGAATAGTTTTTTTGTTATTGGGTCAATATTGAAAGGGACAACTAATTTATCCTTATTTTTGTAGTCTCTATTACCAACACCAACACAATCATCATCAACACCACCTCCACCACCACCAACCCCATTGCCACCATCAACATCACAACTGTCATCAACATTATCACCATCATTATCGTTTTATTATTATTTCTAAAAATATTCTCACTATAGAACTTCTTTTTAGCTCTAAAAAGGCCCTTGTTTATTATTTTCTTGGGATATGAAAGTTTTGTGAAGGACACCTTAATAAATTCAATTTCTTGAGCCAATTTTGATGGACTATAGATTATTAAGGCGTGGTAGAACTGACTAATTATGGTACCCAATTTAACATGATAGGGATGAGTCGAGTAAAAATGAATATACGAGTTTGTGGCGGTTGGTTTTCTATAAACTGAGAATGTGGGGGGAGAATTAGGCTCATTCAAATCAATTAAAATATCCAAAAAAGGAAGGCAATTATTGTTCATTCTCTCCATCGTGAAATTAATGGAGGGGACCTTTTCGTTGAGGAAGGAGAGTATATTTTCAGGGTCGAGTTGGGGAGGAATGAGTGCAAAAATGTCATCGACATATCTAAACCAGACAACATTCGAGAGGTCAGGATTAGAAAAAATATATTTCATATATATTAGTGTCCCATTTAATGTCATCAAGGAACTTATTGTATTGTGCACGCACCATTCTTATTTTCATTTTAATAATGGCTATTACAAGCAACTTTTCGGTCTCAGCATGGGTTCACCTTTATCTCCAATGTTGAGCAATATTTTTATGGAACTTTTCGAAATGAAATATATTTTTTCTAATCCTGACCTCTCGAATTTTGTCTGGTTTAGATATGTCGATGACATTTTTGCACTCATTCCTCCCCAACTCGACCCGGAAAATATACTCTCCTTCCTCAACGAAAAGGTCCCCTCCATTAATTTCACTATGGAGAGAATGAACAATAATTGCCTTCCTTTCTTGGATATTTTGATTGATTTGAATGAGCCTAATTTTCCCCCCACATACTCAGTTTATAGAAAACCAACCGCCACAAACTCGTATATTTATTTTTACTCGACTCATCCCTATCATGTTAAATTGGGTACCATAATTAGTCAGTTCTACCGCGCCTTAATAATCTGTAGTCCATCTAAATTAGCTCAAGAAATTGAATTTATTAAAGTGTCCTTCACAAAACTTTCATACCCCAAGAAAATAATAAACAAGGGCCTTTTTAGAGCTAAAAAGAAGTTCTATAGTGAGAATATTTTTAGATATAATAATAACAACGATAATGATGGTGATAATGTTGATGACAGTGGTGATGTTGATGGTGGCAATGGGGTTGGTGGTGGTGGAGGTGGTGTTGATGATGATTGTGTTGGTGTTGGTAATAGAGACTACAAAAATAAGGATAAATTAGTTGTCCCTTTCAATATTGACCCAATAACAAAAAAACTATTCAACAATAATGTTACTCTAATAGAATCAATTCCACACACAATAAAAAAGAAATTTAATAACCATCTCGTTGCAAATGATGAAAAAAACATGGGTGTATATAGTATAAAATGTAGAGACTGTGATAAAAAATACTTTGGTGAAACCAATGATTTAAAGCGTAGACAATACCAGCACCAATATAGCTTAAACACTTGTGACCCCAACTCTGCCTTACATATCCATAGATCGGATCACAACCACTATATAGATGCAAAAACCATAAATTTGTGTATTCCTTGCTATACTACAAATAATAGAAAGTTTTTGGAATCATTTTTAATTAAAAATATACCTAATATTAACAGGGATAAGGGAGATTTTCCAATTGACAATTTATTAAATAGCATTTTAAAAACAATACATATTATAAAAATATACTTAAGAACACATAAAATTATTAGTAGATATCTTTTCACATATTTGATAAACCAACTAAATGTGCCTCTATTTTAAAACATTTGTCTTTCTACAGTTTTCTTTCGATTCCCTTGAATAAGGACTCCCGGATGCTGGAGTCGAAAGCTTGGGTTTTTTAATAGTAATAATGTTGTCCTTCGGTTTTTAGTTCTTGTTACTCTCGTTTTAATTCTTTTACTTTTTAGTATTTTATTCATAATCACTTTATGATCTAAATTTTGAAAAAAAGATTCGTGTCTAAATCAGGGTTAATTACTTCGTAAATATTTATATAGTGGTGTGTATTAATAACTTTATATCTAATATATATATATATATATATATATATATATATATATATATATATATATATATATATATATATATATATATATATATATATATATATATAATATATTACAAAAAAAGGTAAAAATGTTTAAGTTGAATGAGGAATAGATTCAAGTCACAACCATTTTAATTTGATAATAAAGTATCTAAGAATAAAAAGCCTTACATTGAGTTACACAAAATCTTTGGTTAAATGAACCTCAGTTTCAATATGATCTTTGATCATCGCGTGTAGCTATTTGAGAGACTACTTTGACTGCAAAATTATTTTTGACTTACTAACAATATATAATGATATTCTAGCTGACTTTCAAATTAATACTCAAAAGTTATATATTATATTAATATATATATATATATATATATATATATATATATATATATATATATATATATATATATATATATAATATATATATATATATATATATATATATATTTATATATATATATATATATATATATATATATATATATATATATATATATATATATATATATATATATATATATATATATATATATATATATATATATATATATATATATATATATATACAAGCACGAAGGGATATAAAAAAAATATCGGCACTTCCTTCATAACTTTCGTCATGCTGCCTGCATTGCGTTAAGCTCTCACAGGCCTAAAAGTGGTACTCCTGACTCAGATTTGACTCTGATCGTTCCAGTGCTCTCGTTGGTGTTACAGCGTAAGCTTGGCCGCACCTTTAGCATTATGCACCAAGGAAGAACAGAGATCAGTGATCTGAGTTCTGTGGTTTGAGGACGTGTCAAGGGCTGAATTTCATCGCAGACTCTCAATATTCCGAAAGGAGTGTTTTACCACGTAGGAGTATGTAGGAGTGAATCGAGAAATTCAAATATGGCCAAAAGGGCCAAAGATTCAAAATATTCTGTCCATCTTTCGTTAATTTATCTTGATGTCACCAATAAAATAATTAACCTTCCGAATATTTTATGTTGTTCACTTTAGTTTTATATTTCCTGTACGATTTTGATACTCCATATATAAAGGGCCAATTGACTCTGATTTCTTACTCTAGAACTTCCTCTCAGCTTTCCTCTTTACTGTATTTTCTCTACTTCTTGCCAACACATATTCCAATCTAGATTTCAGAGTTCTCCTTTTCAACCCCCCCATCCTTTTCGTCTTCTTTTTTATTGCTCTTTTTACTTTCTCCGTTTACCCAAGATATGTGCCTTTTTCTTCCACCACTTTTGCATTCTACTCTCAACACCTTTAATTAATGTCTCATCTTTTAAATACATTTCAACTTTCAACTTTCCGTTCATCTTATACCCATAGTCAGCTCTTATTTTCTTCACTTTGATGTTTTTTGTTATTATAATCTTTCTTTATATATGGACAGCTTCCTGAAATTAGTTGTCTTAATTTTTGACACTATCATATTAAGGTCTGAATCCAAGAACACCCCAAATTAAACTTTAATATTATACATGATTGTCTTTTCTGATGAGAAAAGGTAATCTATTATAGATTTCTGATTAACACTTTCTGTAGTCTGACTCTATCTGTATTTTGTATGCATGTGCGACACTCTATGCTAAAAGAAACAGTTCATTATTTTCGTGTTCTTTCTCATACACATATTTATCAATCTTTCTCCTTGTGTGTTCTTCATCTCCTTCCCTAAAGATTCTAAAAACTCTTCCAACTCTCTCTATCTATCTATCTATCTATCTATCTATCTATCTCTATCTCTATCTCTATCTCCCTACCCTTGCATCTAAATCTGTCATCATCAGAGAGACTATTAACACATCTTCCTTTTATTCTTCCTCCAAACTTTTAATAAAAAAATCTTTCTCCGGCGGACAAGTTTGCTGCAGGGCGTATAGCTTATATAGTCTGAATTTTCTGTTCCTTAATTTCATCGTGCGTACTATAAGTCTCTCACTAATCAATTGAACATCCAGAATAAAAGGTGGCAATTAAGTTTCTACTAACATAGCAACTCCATACCTAATACCCCCTCCTAACGCCCCTGAATAAATTAGGACATAACCTACTCAAAGATCTCCAATCTTCTCTCTTTCTGCGATTTTTGTCTTCGCCAAATCCATGACATCAATCTTCCTCTCCTTGATGACATCCAATCTCCTCCTCTTTATCCCAGTAAGTAATAATATTCAGTTTTGTGCAATATATATATATATATATATATATATATATATATATATATATATATATATATATATATATATATATATATATATATATATATATATATATATATATATATATATATATTGTAAAATTTGATCTATGTCGAACAATTCTGAAATAGATGAATGATCACTCTCCGTGGTTTCCCTTGAGACTTTTTCTGCATTCTCAAAGCAAGAACTCTTATATTTAAGATTTATACCTACATAGTTGCTTTATCTACTTGAAGACTCGAGAGAGAGAGAGAGAGAGAGAGAGAGAGAGAGAGAGAGAGAGAGAGAGAGAGAGAGAGAGAGAGAGGAGAGACAGACAGACAGACAGACAGACAGACAGACAGACAGAGAGTAAGGGAGAGAAAGATGGAGTAAAGAGATTGAAAATATAATAATAGATTATCGATTTTTAAAAGTTAAACAAATAAATGCAATAATTTATTTCAAGCTACGGAATTATTTTCAGTATCTCTTCACAAGATTAATTTTATAAAAGACTTTTTTTTTTTTTTTAATTTGTATTTATTTAAAATATTTACATTGTTAAAAGAACTGCTATTCAAAATTTCAGCCCCTGAATGTCCTCAAACCACAGAACTCAGATCACTGATTATAATAATAATAATAATAATAATAATAATAATAATAATAATAATAATAATAATAATAATAATAATAATAATAATAATAATAATAATAATAATAATAATAATAATAATAATAATAATAATAATAATAATAATAATAATAATAATAATAATAATAATAATAATAATAATAATAACATAATGTGATTTTATTTCTTTTGTAAAAATATTTTAGGAATTAATTTATAAAAAAAAAAAAAAGTATATTTTTTTTTAGTAAAAAAGTGATTGAAAAGATTAATGAAGAAAAATTTCAACTCAGAATAATTATATTATTATATTATTATTATTATTATTATTATTATTATTATTATTATTATTATTATTATTATTATTATTATTATTATTATTATTATTATTATTATTATTATTATTATTATTATTATTATTATTATTATTATTATTATTATTCTATTTATTTTCTTATTTTTTATTTTATTTTTTTTTAAAATTATAAAAAGCAATTTTGTGTAATATTGAAATATAAATAAATAATAGCAAAACAAATGTATAGAGAATAAGGTCAGTACTTAATAATAATAATAATAATAATAATAATAATAATAATAATAATAATAATAATAATAATAATAATAATAATAATAATAATAACAATAATAATAATAATTTTTTTTTTTTTTTTTTCATTACACCATATCCCGCAAGATGCAGGGTGGCGTCGGCTTCAGAAACTTCAGATTCCTGCAACTGTACATGGGAGGAAAATACTGGTAAAAAAGGTTCCCAGCCTTTAGAACCTGCGAAGAATAATTCTCCAATTGTCCTGACTGCGACGAAATCCCAATCCTTTCTTTGTCAACCAGATGTTGTATATATATAAATTTTTCACACCCTCTTTAATATGTATATTTAAAATATTTACTTGTTGAAAAGAACTGTATTCAAAATTTCAGCCCCTGACATGTCCTCAATCCACAGAACTCAGATCACTGATTATAATAATAATAATAATAATAATAATAATAATAATAATAATAATAATAATAATAATAATAATAATAATAATAATAATAATATAATATAATAATAATGACAATAATAATAATGATAATATAATAATAATAATAATAATAATAATAATAATAATAATAATAATAATAATAATAATAATAATAATAATAAATAATATTAAAATTAATAATAATAATAAATAAAAATTAAAAAAATAATAAATATATATAATATATATATATATATATATATATATATATATATATATATATATATATATATATATATATATATATTTTTTTTTATACATCACACCGTATCCGCATAATGCAGGGTGGCGTCAACTGCAGGAAAATTGCTGCAGTCGTACATGGGAAGAAAAAAAACTGGTTAAAAGGAATCCCAGACCCTAGAACCATGCGAAGAAGTATTCTTCATGATCCAGCCTTGTCGCCCAATCCAATCTCGTGTTTTAAATTTTAAATTCGTAATGCTAATGTTGAAATTTTCACTTACGCCGAAAGTATGTTATTTGAAAGTTTTGTTGCTCCACAAAATTTTGATAAGTTATTACGATTTATTAAATTTTGTTTTATGAAAATATTTAAAAAATTATTTTAAAATAAATCTGTTATTATTTTAAGTTCGAAAAAACAATTTCCTTTTCAGTGCAATTCTAAAGCGTACTCTAAACAATCCTTATTTTCTTCTCCTCTTCTCTTCTCTTCTTTTCTCTTCATTTTCTTCTCTATCTTCTCTTCTCTCCCATCTGATTCTTCTATCTTTTCTTTTCCCTTCTGGTTTAAGCACCTCCGCTCACGACGACAGCCAAATATATATATATATATATATATATATATATATATATATATATATATATATATATATATATATATAT
>SEYY01008178.1:30000-42500 GCA_009176605.1 Armadillidium nasatum
CTGTTCTAAAGGAAACTTCTCTATACTTATCGAATCCTCACTTTTTAACTGTATACCAGTTTGGCCTACATATACAGCATTACAACTGGCATACTTAAATAAATATATTAATGAGAATCTGAGAAGCATTGGGTGAAATTCCTTGTGTCTGAAGAAAGTTTAAATTGAGATAGAGCTATAATTTATAAGAATGAACTGACATTGAGGGAATGTAGCTTCAATTATTGTAATAATTTCTATTAAGTTGAGATGTAAGTGATCCTATATTTGAAAGTTTTGAGTATATTTTTTGTTTGGGTACAGTAGGAAAATGAAATCCTCTTCCATCTGCCTCTGTCTTCAAAGACCCGTTTTTCCACAAGTTGTCGCATGGGAGGCATCCGATTTCTTCTTAATGAGTCCTCCACTGATTCTCTCCATCTTTTGCGTGGTTTGCCCCTCAGTCTAACACCCCCCGGCCTCCACTCTCATCTCCTCCTGGCCACCCTCTCCTTCGGCATCCTCTCCAAATGCCATCACCACCTCAACCTTGACGCATCCACCTTGATAAGTATGGGTTTCACTCCCACGCTCTCTCTAATTGTCTTATTTCGCACTCTATCTCTTCTAGTCTTTCCCGATATTGCCCTCAGCACGTTCATCTCCGCAGTCTGCATCCTGCTCTCTTCCCTTGATGTCATGCTCCACGTTTCAGCTCCGTACAACAATATCGGAGTCAAGATGCTTTCAAAAATGGTCCTCTTCACCTCACTCCCCATCCACCTATCTCTTATAATAGGGTATAGTGCTCTAACCGTTCTTCCATACTGGTCTATTCTACTTGAGATCTCCAAAGCACTTCCTCCCTCTCTCCCAAACAGTCCTCCCAAATATTTGTACTTTTCCACGTTTTTAATCTCCGAACCGTCCACCTCCACCACCAACCTCTCCTCCTCTCCTCTCTTTACCACCATGATCTCTGTCTTATCCACGTTCATACTCATCCCCGCTTCTTCCAATTTGTTCTTAAAACTCATCACAACTCTCCTCAACGTTTCCCATCCTCACTCCAACACGCCAGATCATCCGCATAAGCCATCACATCTCCATCCAAATCTCCTATTTCCTCTCTTACCAACTTTATTACTGTGTCCAAATAGGCTATGAACAGGAATTGGTGACAGCACACTTCCCTGTTTAACACCTGCCCTCACATCAAACCATGTTCTATTTTCGTATCCTGTTCTTACATTACACTTATCGTTTATATACATGCTTTTCAAGGCCTTCTCCAATCTTCCACTCACTCCATAATCTCTCCTCAAGACTCTCCAAAGTTTATCTCTGGGAACCGAGTAGAAAGCCTTTCTTAGGTCTATGCTTTTTTGTTAAATTCTATTACTTTCTCCATTACCATTCTTAGGGCAAACATAAGATCTACAGTGCTCCTGTTTCTTCTATACCCATGTTGTTCTTCTCCTAGCTTTGGCTCCACGATCATTCTTACTCTTCTCTCTAATATTCTCTCGTACGATTTTGCCATGTGATCTAATAGGGATATGCCTCTATAGTTTTTTACATTCTCCTGCATCGCCCTTACCTTTATATATCGGGATAATGATGGTCTTTCTCCATCCTTCCGGGACTCTACCTTTCCTCCAACACTTATTGAAGAACTTCAACACTGCGTCCTTCACTCTTTCTCCTCCCTTCTTTATCAGTTCTATAGGTAATCCATCCTCTCCTGGGGCTTTTCCGTTTTTCATTTTGTTTAAAGCAGTCTCAAATTCCTCCTTAGTAATCTCATCCCCTTCCATTTCCGCTCCCTCCTCCACTTCTCCATCCCCCCCATCGTGCCTTCCTCCTCCTAACAATTCTCCAAAGTATTCCGTCCACCTTCTGTTTATACTTTCTGGTCTTAATAGTATTTCTCCTTCGTCATTTTTATGTTACTCGCTCTTTTCTTTGATCCTCTGTACGTTTTTGCCAGTCTAAACATCTTTTTCTTCTCTCCTCTTGCATCCTCTGTCACCTCCTACGCCATTCTCTTGGCCTCCTCTTCCTTGGCTCTTCTCTTAACTCTCTCCGCTATGTTCCTAGCTTCCACATACCTTGCCCTCAACTGCGCTGTTCTGTCCTTCAGCCATTTCCTCATTTCGATGGTCTTTCTCCTTACTTATTCCTCCTCTTACTTCCTCGTTCCACCAGCCCGTGTGTCTTTTTCTTGTTCCTCCCATCCACTTTCTACCCAGTACCTCCTCCGCTGACTTCATCACAACCTTTTGTATCTCTTCTATTTCCTCCATGTCCTCTACCTGTTCAAGAACTTCATTTATCTTTTGTTGATATTCCCGCTCCTTACATATATATATATATATATATATATATATATATATATATATATATATATATATATATATATATATATATATATCTTATTTTATTACCTTTCTTTAACGTTAAACCCCTAAACCAAAATTTTATCTTTTGATCCCTCCCCAACCCCATTTATTAACCCCAGCTACCATCCCCTCTTAACCTCCCCCCAGTCCTCCACCCCCCCGTGTCTTCCTCTTTGAAACTCCATTACAGAAAAAATTCATTTTTCTCAAGCGTTCCTTAATCTCTTTTTTTTTTTAATACTCTGCCTTTCATAATTTTAATGTTATATAATTTGACCGGGGAATATTCACTCAACCAGATTCCCCTTCTCATTTTATAATAATAATAATGATAATAATAATAATAATAATAATAATAATAATAATAATAATAATAATAATAATAATAATAATAATAATAATAATATTATTATTATTATTATTATTATTATTATTATTATTATTATTATTATTATTATTATTATTATTATTATTATTATTATTATTATTATATTATTATTATTATTATTATTATTATTATTATTATTATTGACACTCCTCGTAACTCTTTTTCATTCAAAACAAGACACTTATCAGTAAATAATTGATGAGAGGAGGATTATCTTCGAGCAAATGACCCCTGAACTTTCTCGTATCTCTATGAGAAAATAGTTATTTTCAATGCCTCAAACACATAGTTACTTCATCTATCTAATTGTCATGTTCTTCCTCACGATTATTAAATCTTTCTCCGAAAACAGTCAACTCAAACCTTTATCCATAACAACTATGATATTTTCGAAAGGCTCGAACTTCCTTTTTTCTTTATATTTTTGAGGTTTATTTTTCTTCATTCTTGAAAAGATTATATTCTCTCTCTCTCTCTCTCTCTCTCTCTCTCTCTCTCTCTCTCTCTCTCTCTCTCTCTCTCTCTCTCTCTCTCTCTCTCTCTCTCTCTCTCTCTCTCTCTCTAATGAATTTTCCAAAAAGTTAGGTGTTCTCAGACTTTTATGAATTTCTTACCTCTACAGTTGTTGGTCCTCTTCAGAAATGCTGTTCGCGCTTGTATTGAATATGAATTACATATCTGGGGTTGTTTCAAACATACTACACTCCTTGTAAAGGTAAAGTCTATGACTTTTCGTCCTGTCAGCTCTTTTACTTTCACTAGCTCTCTTTAAATCTCTTTCTAACCTTCGCACTGTTAAGTCATTCTGTTTATACTATCACAGTGGACACTGCTCAACTGAATTTAGGGAACGGTCTAATTTTTTTTTAAAAATTTAATTTTCAGCCGATTCTCCTGAAATTTTCAGTGTATATAGCTTTTTTCCCGTGAAAAAGTCCATTTCTACCGTTTTTCTGAGTCTATAACGGTTAAAATGATTTTTTGGAAATATGACCCTTTTTCAAATGAATGGTGGGGCCAAACCACTATTCGAAATGACCTGAATTTAAATCATATATTTAGAATTCTATTGGCAACCAAAGCCTCTAACAGAGTTTTGTTCTCTGAGTTTTAAAAAAAATGTTATAAACCCAAACTGATCAACTGTCAAAAAAATTTTTTTTGAAAAAAAATCCACCTTCGGACAAAAATTAAAAAAAAAACTACAACTACAACATTTCTTATTTTTAGTAGGTGTATAGAGGAGGAATGAAGCTACAAATTTCTCTATATAATTTATTCAATGCTATTCGCTGGCTTCGAGATGTAGCCTCTCAAAAAAGGTCCATTTTTGACAAAATTTCAAAAAATCCCAAAGTTTGCGAGGTTATATCTCGCTTCAAACAAATAGCATTTAATTATGCACTAAATAAAAGTTTTAGCCCTGTCCCTCCTCTAAACAGTATTCAAAAATAAATAAATTAGTAGGTAGCTTTTTTCTTAAATAATATTTTTCTCCGGAAGGGTAGGTTTTTTTTGCAAATTTTTTTTCGAAGAAAAAATTCAAGTGCTTATATCTTTTTTTTTCTAGACGTAATATCAAAAATCTGTTCCCACTAATGCAAGAAATTGGGGCTAAGATTATTCAGTTAAATATTCAGCTCATGTGGAGCAGTGGTTTGACCCAACTATTCAATTTTTTTTTTAACTTTCGGTCCAATGTTATAGCCTCAGATAAACTTTAGAAATCAACTTAGAACTTCGGGAAAAATGCATATATCCTGAAAATTTCAGCTCAATCTGTCAAAAATAATAAATGTTTTTTTTTTTTTTTTTTTTTTAGATTGGACTCTCCCCTGAAATCTCCATTTGTTTGCCTTCTCCTTTATAGAAATCCTTTGTGGAAAAGTTGTTCGATTCGTTTACCACACATTCCAATCTTTACCCTGTCCAACTCTGACCCCACCAGACTTAACCTTTATGCTCACTTTTACATGGACTCCACTGGTAAAGTCTGGAACACATTCGCTTTATCTATTTTCCCAACATTCTTTGACGAGGACTTTCAAAGGCAGTGTTTGGGAGCATGCTGGCCATTAATTTCAACAATGGTTTAAATTTTACTAAACTCAAGCAGAATTTAATAGGTCGTTAGCCTTTCCGTAAAAGAGGTGAACACACACACACACACACATACACAACACACACATATATAATATATATATATATTATATATAATATATATATATATATATATATATATATATATATATATATATATAATATATATATATATATTATATACACTTCCTTATAAAAACAAATAATACTTTTTTTTTACACTTCTTATCTAAATGTGCAGATTATTATTGTTATTATTATAATTATCATTATTATTATTATTATTATTATTATTATTATTATTATTATTATTATTATTATTATTATTATTATTATTATTTATTATTATTATTATTATTATTACATTATTATTATAATTATTTATTATTATTATTATTATTATTATTATTATTATTATTATTATTATTATTATTATTATTATTATTATTATTATTATTATTATTATTATTATTATATCATTATTATTATTATTATTATTATTATTTATTATTATTATTATTATTATTATTATGTCCGAAGTTGGGGGACGAAACCGGTCAGTAAATAGAACAAAAAAAAATCTTTTGGAAAATTGGAAGAGAAATTCAACTGAAACTAAAATAAAGCTAAATAGAACTGAAATCATTATTTTTATTATTATTATTATTATTATTATTATTATTATTATTATTATTATTATTATTATTATTTTATTATTATTATTATTATTATTATTATTATTATTATTATTATTATTATTATTATTATTATTATTACTATTATTATTATTTTTATTATTATTATTTTAATTATTAATATTATGGAAAACTGAAAATCTAAAACTTAATTCCTAATAAAAAGAAATGAAAGATATTCCTTTGAACAAATATTTTCATTTATTTAAAATAGAAAAATGAAAACAAATTTTCGATTTTACTGAAATTTTCTTTTCATCGGAATCTAAAAATATCGTATGTTTAAAAATATTCATAAAAATTATTTCATTTTGCTTCTTATAAAAATAATAATAATAATAATAATAATAATAATAATAATAATAATAATAATAATAATAATAATAATAATAACTAGTTATGAATAATAATAATAATAATAATAATAATAATAATAATAATAATAATAATAATAATAATAATAATAATAATAATAAATAATAATAATAATAATAATAATAATAATAATAATAATAATAATAATAATAATAATAATAGTTGAAATTTCGCTAACAATCATCTGAAAATTGGAAGCGAAATTTCAATAATATTAAAATAAATCTGAAGAACTAAAATAATAATAATAATAATAATAATAATAATAATAATAATAATAATAATAATAATAATAATAAATAATAATAATAATAATAATAATAGTAATATTAAGTATAATAATCATTTTAAAACAGTTTGAAGCATAATCATCCAACACCTTATATTAGAAGGAAATAATTACGTGAATATTTTTCATGTTAAAGGAAATTAATAACATTTCAAATTATAATTACTATCAGGTATTACACCAATAACAATAATAACAACAACTATTAAATATAAAAATAAAAAAACTGTAATATTTAGTTTATATAATATATATATATATATATATATATATATATATATATATATATATATATATATATATATATATATATATATATATATATATATATATATATATATATATATATATATATATATATAATATATATTATTTTATCTGGTGGGGCAAAAGCCAGAGACCTAACAATATCCATCAGAGTTGGGAAAATGCCGGAATTCTTGTCGTTAATTGCCGACATGCCCCGATATACGGTGTTTACAAGTGTGCAAGTCAAAGGAAGTTTGAAAAACCGTTAAAGGAAGTGCATTCCAGACTTGTCCAGTAGAGTACATGTAAGATTGAGCATAGCTGTTAAGTCTGGGGTCGAAGAGTTGGACAGAGAAAGGATGAAAAACTGCGGATAAAGAGTCGCGCAAGCTCTTCCTCAATGGAGAAGGTATACGACAAGAGATGTTTGGAAAGGGTAGTGTCAGTTGTTAATAGCGATAGTATTAAGAGAGAGTGATGTAATATATTATCGGAAAGAGATTGGAGAGAGAAGAGAATTAGTGAGAGCAGGAGAGTTTGTGAGACGAAAAGTCTTAGACTCCACCTTCTCAAGGAGAGCTGTATGAGTGAAACCACCCCAAATGTGTGATGCGTATTCCATGCAGGTGCGAATATCACCCTTATACAGAGCAGCAACTGGGGTGGCATGAGAAAATTCGAAGGCCAACAAACACCCAACCGAATTGTTTAGAAAGAGAAGTAATGTGATCTTTCCAAGAAAGATCACAAGAAAAGGATGCACCAAGAATATTAAGAACAGATTAAGAGTTTTGAACCATACACTTCATAAGCAATAGGTTGAAACTTTACCACCGAACCAAAGAAGTAGTAAGAAACCTAGTATCGAACTTTATATATTTCAGTCACAGTCAAACACTTAAACCACTGGACCACTACTATAGCTAAAAAAATAAAATAAACCAAATTAAACTAAATTAAACTAAACTAAACTAGTATTGAACCAAATAGACTTTTCGGCCAAAGTACAATCTTATATATATATATATATATATATATATATATATATATATATATATATATATATATATATATATATATATATATATATATATATATATATATATATATATATATATATATATATATATATATATGCCAGACTTCAGATTGAGCTAGCTACATATTTAAAAAACTACTTAACGTACGTGAAAAAGGATTATATTTTTAGAATCCTTATCGAATTTCAGGTAGGAAACATTGGGAAATAAAAAATAAATTCTTATGATAATAAAGTTTATATAAGTAAAGTTTACTTTTTATTAACTCTCGATAGAATCTTACGTCTGGCAACGTCACTTTTTTTCTTAAATTTTCCGAAATTTGAATAACTAAAATTTCGCTAATGACTAACAAAATTGTAAAAGATGTTATATATATATATATATATATATATATATATATATATATATATATATATATATATATATATATATATATATATATATATATATATATATATATATATATATATATATATATATATATATATATATATATATATATATATATATATATATATATATATATATATATATATATTGTGTAATACATCAGTTAGGCCTGTATACGGTGGCCATCTCCGGTCGTTCAGGTTACATAAAGTCGAATTAGGTTTCTTAGTTCATCAGTTATCGCACACAATCATGTTTTTTTTTTTATTTATTTATTTGCAAATATTTTACACTTTTCCTAACTGAAATTCGACAAGGATTCTAAAAATATAATTCTTTTTTAAGTACGTTAAGTAGTTTTTTAAATATGTAGCTAGCTCAAACTGAAGTCTGACCATATATATATATATATATATATATATATATATATATATATATATATATATATATATATATATATATATATATATATATATATATATATATATATATATATATATATATATATATATATATAAGCGTGTGTGTGTGAGCGCCGGCGTATTTTTCCTTCATTGTATTATGTTAAAAATTTCATATAACATTTCCGTTAAATTTTTGAAAAGTCGAATTTTGAAGAAAAGTTCATATTAGCTTTACTTTTTCAGTAAGAGAAACAATTGTTTATATAAACCAAGTAAACAATCATAGTTTTAAGTGATTAAATAAATTCAAATTATTTTTTGGACGATATTTTTTTTCCTTTTACATTTTTTATTTTTGTTTTGTTTCAGGTTTATTTTTCAATTTTTTTTTTAATTATTTTTTTTTATTCCAGTTTTTTGTTTACATAGAGGGAGAACTGAGAAGGATATGTATACAAAAGCACCAATAGTTTATATATATATATATATATATATATATATATATATATATATATATATATATATATATATATATATATATATATATATATATATATATATATATATATATATATATATATATATATATATATATATATATATATATATAAAATACTAGCGTGATCATTTGCTTAATTGTAATCTAAATTTTTGGGAAAATCTAGATGAATAAAACAATAAAAATTGCTGTGATTAAGAAGTTTTTTCCTTGGTTTTTACTATTAATAATAATAATAATAATAATATAATAATAATAATAATAATAATAATAATAATAATAATAATAATAATTCGTAAAACGAAAATTTCTAGACATATTGGATTTAAATGGTTAGAATTTTTAATGTATAAATGAATTCAGAAAATCTGTGTAATTGTTTTGTAAAGGTCTTCAATTATTCACATGCAAAGATTTTAGTATTGTACAGAGAGAGAGAGAGAGAGAGAGAGAGAGAGAGAGAGAGAGAGAGAGAGAGAGAGAGAGAGAGAGAGAGAGAGAGACAGTGTCAAATGCAAGTGAAAGAAATTGGAAATTTTCAAATGAGAGAGGGGCAGAGCCCGTCAGTGATATATCTTTTGTAAAGGATTCTCTCTCAGCATAGATAGATTAATGAATAACGAATCCAGTTAGTGAATGTTCGGTAACTGCGAATAAAAATACTTGTAGGACATTGGTAGCCAGAATGGCACTAGAAATTCATCATTTTATCTTTAATAGAAATAAGTTTTTGCGAATTGACGAAGACAAAATTATTTTGTATATGACTAAAAATAATTTTATTTTTCATTTTTTTCAAAAAAAAAAATTTGAAAATTTATTATTTGAAAAAATCTCAAAGGAGAATTTTTTCTTTCTCAGTACGAAGTTTGCAATCCCAATTGGTATGAATCTTCGGAAGAAACTTTCAAATAAACCTGAAGATGCCACTACACCACAAAAATTGTCCTAACGAATTGCTGGGACAAGTGGCAAAAATGTCACAGCAAATTTTTTATTTTCTTATTAGAAAATAAATCGGTAAAGCGACTTTATTATGCTTAACATAATTTTTTTTCCAATTGAAAATTTTACTCTGACATTTCTCGCCACATATCCCAGCGATTCATTTGGACAATTTTTGCAGTGTGCCGTGTCTCACCGGAAGAGTGATTGACTTACGTGTATAAGGGTGCTGGTTCGATCCTACATTGGAATCCTATGTAGAACTTTTATTAATAATAAATAAAAGGATAATATATGATTTCAAAAATTTAAGCAGGAATTAAAATTTTCTATTCAAGAATATAAAATTAAAACATTTCATTTGCTCTTTTTATCAAGGTTAAGATTGCTCTTAGTTTAAACTTCAATATATATATATATATATATATATATATATATATATATATATATATATATATATATATATATATATATATATATATATATATATATATATATATATATATATATATAATAAAATAAAATAAAATAAAAATAATCATCTTCCCCCTGGTAGGATTTCGTCCTGTCAGTGGAATCTTTCGAGGAAGATCCTTGGGTTTCGAGGGCCCACGGCAGATACCGCTGGCTGGGCCAAGGCCTATCGCGGATGCCGGAGATTATTCCCATCAGTGGCAAGAGCACTCCACTGATGTACTCGTTTAACGACTGAATCATTCGGAGCTAAGCGCAAGGAGAAACCGCTCACATTTCCCGCTCCGATATATATATATATATATATATATATATATATATATATATATATATATATATATATATATATATATATATATATATATATATATATATATATATATATATATATATATGTGTGTGTGTGTGTGTGTGTGTGTGTGCGTCTTTGTACGCGTGGGTTTGAAATTTATTAATTATTTATTGATGATGTTCGAATGTATAACTAATTAATTAATGTTAATTAAGGAAACAAATGCGGATGTGAATTTTTCTATCCATGCGAATGCTTCTATACAAATGCCAAATAACAGGAACATATATATATATATATATATATATATATATATATATATATATATATATATATATATATATATATATATATATATATATATATATAGATATTAATGTGAATCAGATTACCTTTTTGTACCTTTGAGAGCTGATACATATACAGTGGAAGGAAAAATAAATAAATAATTTCCTTCAAATTTAATATTAGTTTTGAAATAAAATAAATAAAGTCTAAAAAATTATTCTCTAAAATATTAAAAGTCACGTGACGTTAAAAGAGCTTTACGAAATTATCGGAAAAATTTTTTTCGAAAAATTTTTTTTAAGCCATTTAAACTAAGCGATTTTATTTTTGAAAGTAAATGGAGATTAAACTCGGTATTTCGTAACTCTGAACGAGAGAGAGAGAGAGAGAGAGAGAGAGAGAGAGAGAGAGAGAGAGAGAGAGAGAGAGAGAGAGAGAGAGAGAGAGAGAGAGAGAGAGAGGGAAACAGAGAGAAAAAAGAAAGGAAAGAGAGAAAAATTGGAGAGTTAGGGAGAGTGGAAAGAGTGAGAGGAGCTTATCTGAAGCCATTTCCCTGATTTCTATTTAAGTAAATCCGTTCGAAAATCGCCTAAATTTTATATGTACATTAACTCACGTGCACATTCACACACAAACTCACAAACACACACATTCATACATATGAATACAAATAAAAAGAGTTTAAAAAGGTGGAAAACAATTTTTTTTTTTTTTTTTTTTTTTTTGAAAACAGGAATGAAATTTGAAAGGAAATAATACGAGTTTTTAATTGAAATGTATAAAACTGAAAAAAAATTTAATACAATTAATATATATATATATATATATATATATATATATATATATATATATATATATATATATATATATATATATATATATATATATATATATATATATATATATATATATATATATATATATATAATATATCTGAATTTATTTTTTGTAAATTGTTAGGATATGAAGTTAATAATAAATTTCAGTGGTAAAACAGTGATTTATAATAATTTTAAATATAAGAAACATCAATAATAACATTAAATTACAACAAATTTCATCAATCGAGGCTAAAATTTATGAAAGATATTGGTGGTGTAAGTGACGTAAAATAGGGGTTAGATTTCGCAGCTTGGGATTAATAAAACAATAAAATCCAATAAATGACCCCCATACTACGAATCCATAATAAACGTGGTACGTTGTACCATACTGTAGATGGGTTTATATATTTAAGTGTTTTAAATATTTAAAAATTATTTAAAACAATGTTTTATTATTTGAAATTTATCATTAACGTCATCTCCTAACGAACAAGTGAGAAAAACAATAGGAAAAAAAAAAATCACTCCGCCGCCAATATATATATATATATGGTAAAGGTATAGAATGTTTCTGAGTTTCGATGTTTTGAAAATATCGATATTCGAAAATATCGATATATCGAAACATCGATATGCCTATTCAAATATTATTCTAATTATTTTTATAATTATTATTATTTAGTTTTCTAGCGTACCTAGTTCGACTTATCATAACCTGAACTACCGAAGTTGCCGTAAAATACAGGCCTAACCTATACAAAAACGTTGCAATGAGACACCGATTAAAATCGAAATTTCAAAATATCGATATAAAAAATATCGAAACTCAGAAACATTCTATAAAAAAATAATATATATATATAT
>SEYY01008178.1:47500-52500 GCA_009176605.1 Armadillidium nasatum
TATATATATATATATATATATATATATATATATATATATATATATATATATATATATATATATATATAATATATATATATATATATATATATATATATATATATATATATATATATATATATATATATATATATATATATATATATATATATATATATATATATATATATATATATATATATATATATATATATATATATATCAGAACGCTCGGAAATTAATTGCGTTTTTTCACTACTATGAAATAGGGATTCAACCAACGACGTCAGAACCAAGGTCGAATGGGCTGGTAACTGTCTAGAAATAGTAAACCATCTCTTCTATCTGGCTGTGTTTCATTATAGTTATATCAGTAATTAACTCCATGGAGGATAAGAACTTCCGAAGCGAAGCTTGTCGGGTATGTCACAATAGTTATTTTAAACCTTTCAAACCACAACTGACGCGTACGAGTCCTCACTGCATCCGTTAACATTTCACAATTTTATTCGTTCTTTCTGTACCGGTATCTTTCCTTCGAAATTCACAGACTAAGCATTGGCGAATATGTTGCTTCGGAAAGTTCTCATTCTTCATGGGGTTAATTACCGAAATAACTACGAATGAGACACAATCGGTTAGAAGAAATGGTTTACTATTTCTAGACAATTCCCAGCCCATTCGACCTAGATTCCGACATCGTTGGTTGAATTCCTATTATTTTCTGAACATCCTTACTTATATATATATATATATATTACCGATCAAGTGATCGTGAAAAAGCATGAAAAAATATATAAATTTAAAATCTTAAAAATAAACTTTCACAAGGTCAAATTTTAATTAGGTAGAAATGTTATATATAATTAAATGAAATAGATACTCTTGGAAATACTTTTCCCAGTATTCTATTCACATTAAATTTGAAAATGAAATTAAAGATTTTAATTGAAAATCTTTAGTCACCTTTTCATTATCAGAGTAAGTGAAGAAAATTCCAATGAATAACAAATTAATACATCAATTTTCACTTCGAAAGAGAAAGAGGGAGAGCTTCAGAGGCCCCAAATATAGTCATATATATATATATATATATATATATATATATATATATATATATATATATATATATATATATATATATATATATATATATATATATATATATATATATATATATATATATATATATATATATATATATATATAATATATATATATATATATATTATATATATATATATAATATATATATATATATATATATATATATATATATATTGAACGGCATTCATGAAAGCTGTATTCATTCTTTTTATTAAAAATACCTGAACAGAAGTTTCAAAGAAAAAAAATCCTCCATCTTTTTACAGTTCAAACTTGTTTCATATTTGAACGCAAAGTTGCTCATTTCATATAGTATATATATATATATATATATATATATATATATATATATATATATATATATATATATATAATATATATATATATATATATATATATATATATAATATATATATCTTTATATATTTCATTCCGGAATCGTGCAAAATCTATTTATTCTTCGAGATACTAAGCACAATTTTCTCGGCAAAAAATGAAATAATCTCTCTCTCTCTCTCTCTCTCTCTCTCTCTCTCTCTCTCTCTCTCTCTCTCTCTCTCTCTCTCTCTCTCTTACATTTTTCTACAAAATTTTAACTCTAACTCTGCTTTTTCTTCTTTCCTCCTTCTTGTTTCTTCCAGCCACATTACTGTTGCGTAATCTTCTGATAAAGTTGAACTCTTCGTTCAGTACTTTGTATCTAATTCCATTTTAGACAACTCAGAGATATTCTCCTTACCCACCTCCATTCAGCTCATTTATGCCTGGCACTTTTATGTCATTTGCCTTTTATGTCATTTTGGCACTCTAAGAACTTAATGGTAAAAAAGGGGATGGTCTTGACGGTATCCCTCCTGCCGTTCTCTTAACTCTCCGAGTTGTGCCATGTATTGGCAAAGTGTTTCGTCTCTGTCTGGTGACATATTTCTACATTTCCTTACTGTTGAAAATGAGCCCTCATTCAACTAGTGCCGAAAAAGGGAAATAAGAAATTGATTTTAAAAATTTTCTTTTGATTTTAACAAGTAGAAGAATCAAATTTGATATAAAGGTATGAAAGGGAACATTAAAATTACAATGAGAAACAAGTGGTTTTGGAGATATAGAATGAGTATAGAGACGAATAAACCAAAGGCCATTATATTCACTGTAACATAGAAGGACAGTAAATTATGAAGAAAAAACTGGTAACTGTCGTAATTTGGGAAAAACCTGAACAATAACATTGCGTGAGGAAGAAAATTTAATAGAAATATGGAAGACTCAGAATTTTCGTCGAAGAATTTTATTCCTAAAAGAATTTTTTTTCTTTTGTTATAGAATGTTTAACGAAAACATTTCAAACTTCCTTTCTTGAGAGGTTGGCTAAGGTAAGCAATATCCTTTTTAGACTGAACAAAAAACACAAAAAAAAAAAAAGTTTTTAAATAATTAATATTTCATTTTACTCTTGAAATAATATTCTTATAAGTCATTTTTTTAAAATTTTCTATTACTAATTAAAAATTTTAAAAAAGACTGAAAGGCAATTTAAAATTATAACAAAAATTAAATGGTTGTAGAATTCAAACTAGGTCTTAAAGTTTACACTGTGTGATATAATCACTATATATAAAAAAAACTGAACAAAGTTGCTATAGAATGTTAATGCCAAATTTTTAAGAAATATGTATACAACTACTCATACACACCCAAACCACACACTCTCATATATATATATATATATATATATATATATATATATATATATATATATATATATATATATATATATATATATATATATATATATATATATATATATATATATATATATATTATATATATTTATATTATATATATATATATATATATAATATATATATATATATATATATATATATATATATATATATATATATATATTATATATATATATATATATAGTCTTTTACTTCACTCATTCAATTAAACCTTTATCATTAGGATCCTCATAAACATTCTTTAAATTCACATTCACTTGTTCCTTTAAAAAATAAACGAATAAGCAAATGAAAAAAATAAATAAAATAAAATTAAAAAACAAAACTGTTCTGAATTACTCCACTGTCGTTTACATATTATTTCAATATTGTTAGCCCCTAAAGTTTGCAATATATTTGATTTTGGAATTTTCGACCCAAACATGTTTTAAAACATTGGTGGCAGTATCATCTTTCACATAACTTTTCAAAATCATGTTGTTTTAAAGGCACAGAAATAAAATTCCGAGGAGGCTTCTAATCTACAGATAGCAAGTTGAACAGGTTCTGAATTCTAACCACATATGAAATAAAGCTTAGTACAGTTAAATAATAATTCTAAAACCCAAATTATCTATGTAACAAAGTATTCCTTTAATATTCTCACCAGAGATCTTTTCTCACACAGCATTAAAAAAAAAAATTTTTTTTTTTTTTAAAATAGCAAATTTCACTATTAATGCCTCAACATTCCCAATTTTTTTACCTTTCATCTATTAATTGTGCTTCCCGCTGTGCCTTTATAGCTAAATTTTTTTTTATAAGTTTCAACTAGTTATTTCTTTAAAAGCTTCTGAAATCTAGAAATCGGATGAATTTCAGAATTTTCTTCAATCAGTATTTCCAGAATATCAGTTTTCCACAATAGACGATATATATATATATAATATATATATATATATATATATATTATATATATATATATATATATATATATATATATATATATATTATATATATATATATAATATATCTATGTAATCTGGTTCTTTAATAGCATATAAAGTATCAATCATTTTTAAAACATACATTTATAATCACACCTTTCTCTTCGCTTAATTTGCCGTAATGAAAAGTTATTCCACGCAACAGATGTTCTTAT
This sequence comes from Armadillidium nasatum, assembly GCA_009176605.1. Taxonomy (NCBI): domain Eukaryota; kingdom Metazoa; phylum Arthropoda; class Malacostraca; order Isopoda; family Armadillidiidae; genus Armadillidium; species Armadillidium nasatum. Next base: position 51,470 of record SEYY01008178.1, read on the forward strand.
TTCTCCTAAGCTATATATATATATTATTATATATATATATATATATATATATATATATATATATATATATATATATATAATATATATATAATATATATATACCGATATATAATATATAATATTATATATATATATATTATATATATAATAAAATATATAATATATATATATATATATATATATATATATATTATATATATATATATATATATATATATATATATATATATATATATATATATATATATATATATATTCGTAGAAGCTTTTAAAACTTTATTTGTTCATGTGATTTGTCGCTTCATTTTGTATGTTTGAATTTAAATCCATTTGAATTTTAAAATTATTTTCTCAGACTTTTATGTATGCTTTCAATATTTTATTTCATACCTACTTTTCACACACTTTATTGCTATTTTCTTTCTTTCATCTTCTTCTTCTTCTTCTTCTTCTTCTTCTTCTTCTTCTAGTTTTTATCAATTTTTATAAACCATCATTATCGTTTTTAACATCATCATTAATAATGATGGCGATAATAATTATCACTTTCATAATTTTCACCGTTAGTATAATGCTTTAATAAATAATGTAATTTCTAGCACAAAACATTGAAAATCATTTTTTAGATTTTATGAAAATGTTTTTTTAATGAAGGGATAGAAGTAATTATATGACTACTCTCTCTCTCTCTCTCTCTCTCTCTCTCTCTCTCTCTCTCTCTCTCTCTCTCTCTCTCTCTCTCCTCTCTTCTCTCTCTCTCTCTCTCTCTCTCTCTCTCTCTCTCTCTCTCTCTCTCTCTTCTCTCTCTCTCTCTCTCTCTCTCTCTCTCTCTCTCTCTCTCTCTCTCTCTCTCTCTCTCTCTCTCTCTCTCTCTCTCTCTCTCTCTCTCTCTCTCTCTCTCTCTCTCTCTCTCTCTCTCTCTCTCTCTCTCTCTCTCTCTCTCTGAGCATTTGCCTAACGTTTTTGAATAAAATATTCGATCAATAAGAATCCATCATTTTTTTAATCAATTTTTTGACATACTTTTTACC
>SEYY01008178.1:60000-62084 GCA_009176605.1 Armadillidium nasatum
AATAATTCAATTTACAATTCACAAAACTTTTTATTCAAGTATGTACATTTCAGGCTTAAAGTTTAAAAGTAGATCTTCCGCTACTAAATTCAATAAATAATCATAATAATAATAATGTGACTGTCCATTCTCTGAAAAGAAGCTGCTAGGGGAAAACACTGTGGTTTTCCTTTGAGCCCCAATGTTTAGACATATAAATATATATAATATAATTTTTAATTTATTTAATAATTACAAGTTATGATAGGTTATTTCTAGAGTAACAAAAGTTAGAAATATTGATCATGCAAGAAACAATAAAAAGTCGTTACTTATTATTATTACTTATGAGTTTGCTACAATAATTCTAGTATAATAATAATGATATATTTATTTCAAATATTGTAACAATAATAGAATAATAATAATAAATAATAATAATATAATAATAATAATAATAATAATAGTAATAATAATAGCAATAATAACAATAATGGTAACTATATGATAACGTTTCGGTAATACAACAGTAAAAAATAGTGATAATAAAGTTATGATGTTAATAGTAATAATAAAAATAAGTTTAATATAATATTTATAATAAAATTTTCAACAATAATAATAATAAAACAATGTCAGCAAAGATTGTACATAGTAATAATAATAGTCGTATTGATTATTGCAGTAATGGAATTAATATTCTTGAATGCTTTAGATTATCTGATTTAATAATATTGAGAATAGAGATAATAATCCTAGTAGTAAAAATATTAATGGTTAAAATAATAAGTATTGTAATATTAATAATAATAATAATAATAATAATAATAATAATAATAATAATAATAATAGTAACAATAATAATTACTATCATTAATACTCTGAGGATACAAATTTTTAGTTATAATAATAATAATAATAATGTAAGGAACAAAAATACCACTACATCACACCACTGAGATTACTGATATTAATAATAACTATTTTCAACGACAAAAATAATATTTATAATGATAATAATTAACGACAGTAAAAAAAATAAAAAATAATTAATAAAAAATAATATAATAATAATCGCAAAAGGAAAAAATATTAGTGAATTCTGTATAACATCTAATAATAATGATAATGATGATAATAATAGTTCAGTAAGAATTTATGTAATTACCTTTTTTTAATTTTGCGCGTACATATGATTTTATTGATCTTTCATTTTATTTGTCGTCTATGAGATTGTTCTATAGAATGGTGGAGGTATAGCTTACTGCTTGCTGATGCTTTAAGTAAGCCTGTAGAAAGGAGTTTTTAGGTTGGTGTGTTGTTTCGTAGGATTATTCCTTCGTTCAGTTTGATTATTTGGATGGTTTGCTTTTTATTAAGTACACATGATATTAATTGTTTATTACTTTGTGTTATTTCCTTTAAGGAAGAGAGATTTAGAAGATGAACGAATTGCAAATGTTAAGTTTTCTGAATAAGTATAACTATAAAAATCTCTGCTAACACTGACAATCTTTATGATTCGTTTTTGCATTGTTAATGATATGTGTGTTTGTTTTGGGTGTTGTTCCATATACGAAGAGGCAGTAAATTATATGGGAGTAAATTTGTGCAAAATATATATTACAATAATAATTAATAATAATAATAATAATAATAATCATAATAATAATAATCATAATTAAATAAAATTAAATAATAATATTAATATTAATGGAAAATAATAATAATAATATAAATTAATAATAATAATAATAATCAATAATATTATATAATTTTAAAATCAATAATAAAATGATAATAAATCAATAATATAATAATAATAAATAATAAATAATAATAATTTTTAATTTTTTAATAATTATAAATAATTTATTATAATTTAATAATGACAATAATAAAAAATAATGAAAATAATAATAAAAAAAAAAGTATAAATAATAATTTATAACAATAATCATTAATCATCATTCGTTATTCAAATTTTCAGTTACTGAGTTTGTAGTACATGCAAAAATCGTATACTTTATTTGCATTAATGCAAAATTGAAATGGAATTCTGGGGGACGAATTAGTAATAATAATAATAATAATAATAATAATAA
>SEYY01008179.1:5000-23613 GCA_009176605.1 Armadillidium nasatum
GGTATCCAGTTAGGGATGGTGAACAAAAAAGTACATTCAATGTCATTTGCTATCCCAATGATTTGGAGAGAATTTTCAAATCACGTAAACGATTGCTATTTCTACACGATATCTCCCCTCCAGCATGGCATGACAAGGATAAAAAGCAGACTATCGAATACCCCAACATTCCGTCATCCATTCGACCAGTACCACATGGAGATAGTCTACATGTACTACTTCCTCCAGAAGAGTATACTCAGCAGTCAGATGTAGATGAAGACTGTGGAAGGGAGAAATCATCGCGTCCTCTATCACCACTGAATCCTGATTTTATGCCAGAAAATTTATGTTGACCAGTGTAATTAATTTTATCTTCTACCTTAGAAGGCAGCAATTGATGACTAAGAAGGCAGCATGCTGCCTTAAGGCAGTAGGTTCCCCAACTCTGGTGTAGACCATAGGATTGACAGAATATGAATGACCGACAGTGTAGCTGCACGCACTTTTGCAAACCAGTGAAATTTTTCTTTTGGATCATATATTGTGCATACTACTCAGGAATTCTGGGGCATCTATGTTAGTCAATGGTACAACGATTTCAGTCTTATGCTGCACGAAGGTGTCATTTTTTAATTAAAACTAGAAGAAGAAGTTCTTTCAATAAACTCTGCTCCATTGGCTGTTTGAAACTACATTCCTCCAATTTGTTTCACGTAAGGATTGCTCAATATTTGATTCGTCCGAATCTATTTAGACTGCAGCTTGGGTCACATGTTCGTTTTTTTTGCATAGGTGTACACAACACACAATAAAACACATTAATTATGTAGTATGTGACTTAAAAATGTGTATATATTTGAACTACACATCCACATTATTTATCCTTTGTTAGAAATTCCATCCACACCTAAAATTTTGATCCTCTGTCTCTTGAAACGACATAAGGAGCTTGTTTCCTATATTTGTTCTTTTGAAATTGTTACACGAAATACTTAAATTCAATATTTCTTATTTCTGCAAACTGTTAAATACCTTTTGATTAGGAGCATAATATATAAATTATTATCAATGATGTTAAAAACAAAATCAACATCATTTCATATATATATATATATATATATATATATATATATATATATATATATATATATATATATATATATATATATATATATATATATATATATATATATATATAATTTTTTACTTCTGCTAATGAGGATTCGAACTCGGGCCTCTCAGATGTTAAGACATTGCGTTAACCACTACACCAACTGATGGTACAAAAAGGAATCTGTCGGAACTGCTCCTGACATATCGCCTAGGCAGACAGTCCCTATTGAATCCTCCGACCACACTTGGGCGTAGGGTTAACAAGCCAGAGCTCTATCCTCGTAAATCGCAGATACATATGTTATTCAAGAATTGCCACTTAATAAAACAGTGGAATATATTTGTATAATTTTTTTTTTTTTTTTTTTTTTTTTTTTTTTTTTTTTTTTTTTTTACTTCTGCTAATGAGGATTCGAACTCGGGCCTCTCAGATGTTAAGACATTGCGTTAACCACTACACCAACTGATGGTACAAAAAGGAATCTGTCGGAACTGCTCCTGACATATCGCCTAGGCAGACAGTCCCTGTTGAATTTATTCCACGGTTTTATTAAGTGGCAATTCTTGAATAACATATGTATCTGCGATTTACGAGGATAGAGCTCTGGCTTGTTAACCCTACGCCCAAGTGTGGTCGGAGGATTCAATAGGGACTGTCTGCCTAGGCGATATGTCAGGAGCAGTTCCGACAGATTCCTTTTTGTACCATCAGTTGGTGTAGTGGTTAACGCAATGTCTTAACATCTGAGAGGCCCGAGTTCGAATCCTCATTAGCAGAAGTAAAATTATACAAATTTATTCCACGGTTTTATTAAGTGGCAATTCTTGAATAACATATGTATCTGCGATTTACGAGGATAGAGCTCTGGCTTGTTAACCCTACGCCCAAGTGTGGTCGGAGGATTCAATAGGGACTGTCTGCCTAGGCGATATGTCAGGAGCAGTTCCGACAGATTCCTTTTTGTACCATCAGATGGTGTAGTGGTTAACGCAATGTCTTAACATCTGAGAGGCCCGAGTTCGAATCCTCATTAGCAGAAGTAAAAAAATTATACAAATATATTCCACGGTTTTATTAAGTGGCAATTCTTGAATATATATATATATATATATATACATATACATATACATATATATATATATATATATATAATATATATATTATATATATATATATATATATATATATATATATATATATATATATATATATATGAAGAGAAATGCTCCAAGGAAACATAATACTAAGGATGAAAATTGCAGCCACGACACTAATGAACATCATTCATTAAGAAAGTGTCGAATCTCACAGGGTTCATCTTCATGCATCTAAAAGCGAATAAAAGTGGGAAAAAAACACCTACGCAAATAAATAGATAAAAAAATGAAAATAAATACATAAATAAATTACTCGTAATATATAAATAAATAAAAATAGTGAGACTACCTTCCCCACACGCAGAATAATCAAAAAAGACTAAAAATTAGGAAAGAGAAATGGGAATAAAGGTTTCTTGATTGTCAAAAAATAAAAAATAAATAAAAAATAAAATAAAAGATTTTGAAAATCTTTTATTTTAATAATATCTTAATAATAATATTATTTTAATAATAATATTATTTAATAATAATATTATAATAATAATATTGGATTGAAACAGCCAGAAAAATATAAGAATAACAAAAATATAAGAGTAAAAATAAATGAACTCTATCACACATGACAATGATAAATCATGTTCACAACAATAATAACGATGATAATAACGAGAGAGAAATAAAATAAAACGTAATGAATGTAAAGTCGAAAAGCAGTTTTGATAAATATATATACTTAACATGCATAAATAAAACATTAATAAGATATCAAAACAAAGATATTGATTATACTTTAAGATGGTGTCATTACAATAATAATAATAATAATAATAATAATAATAATAATAATAATAATAATAATAATAATAATAATAATAATAATTCAATTCAAAACATTTTATTCAGAAATTGGTACATTTACAGGTTTAAAATTTAAAAGTAGGTCCTACTCTACTAAATTCAATAATAAACATGACAGTAATATAGTTTCTGTCCAGTTTTCTGAAAAGGGGCTGCTAGGGGAAAACACTGTGGTTTCCTTTGAGCCCAATATTTAATACATCAATATATAACATAATATACTTTATTTAATACAGGATAAGATAGGTTACTGCTAGAGTAACAAAAAGAAATTTTGATCATGCAAGTAACGATAGCAATGACGTTACTTATGATGTTTACTATGATAATACTGGTAATAATAATAGTAATGATATATACTTAAAGATAATACTAATAATAAGAATAATAGTGTCAATAAGAATATAAATAATATAATAATAATAATAATAATAATAATAATAAATAATAATAATAATGATAATTACAATAATAATAATAAAATAATAAATAATAATAATAATAAAATGATAATGAAATAGTAAAATACCATTAACGATAGTAATAATAATAATGATACTAACTGCTAATAATATTAATAGTAATAATAGTTGTAATCAGTAAATTATAATCGAAATAGTAACAATAAACAAATGATAATAATAGTAATAAAATAATAATAATAAAATAATAAGTAATAATAATAATAATAATAGCATAATAATAGTAATGATGTAATAAAATAATATAATAATATTTATAGTATAATAAAGATATTAATAATAATAGTAATAATAATAATAATAATAATAATAATATAATAGTAATAATAATAAATAAAGCTAATAGTTAAAATAATAACACAACAATGATGAATAATAATAATAATAATAAATAATAATAATAATAATAATAATAATATAATAATAATAAATAATAATAATAATAATAATAATAATAATAATAATAATAATAATAATAATAATAATAATAATAATATAATAAGGACAATTCTAATAATGCTAATGATAATACCAATAAAACTAATGATAAAAAATAATAATAATAATATAAATAATAATAAATAATAATAATAATAATAATAAAAATAATAATAATAATAATAAATAATTATAATAATAATAATAATAATAATAATAATAATAATAATAATAATAGTAATAATAATAATAATAATGCAAACGGATCAATACGAATTTATGTACATTTTTTTAATTTTGCGCGCATATGATTTTATTGATCTTTCATTTTTTATGTCATCTGGGAGATTGTTAAACAGATTGGTGGAAGTATAGCTTACTGCTTGTCGTGCTTTAGTGAGCCTGTAGAAAGGTGGTTTTTTAGGTTATTGTTGTTTCTTAAGTTTATTCCTCTTTCAATTTGATTGTTTTGGTGGTTTGTTTTTAGGAATTCGCATGTTATTATTTATTACTTTGTGGATTTCCTTTAGGAGGGAGAGGTTTAGAAGATGTTCAAATTGCAATATGTTAAGTTTTTTAAAGAAAGGTGGTGTATGACTATAGAAGTCTCTACTGCCGCTGAGAAGTCTTATGATTCGTTTTTGCATTGTTATGATTTGTGTGTGTTTGATTTTGGTGTTGTTCCATATACAGAGAGACAGTAGAGTATGTGGGGGTGAACGTGTGCAATATATATTTTGCGTAGAACATACAGTGGAATGGATTTTATTAATTTAACAAGGATGTACATATATTTTGCAAGTTTATTTACTAGTGTGTTTTGTGTTCTTTGAATGTTAGTTTGTCGTCTATAATGATTCCCAGGATTTTCGCGGTATTTGTTCGGGTTAGTTCGACATCTTTTAGTTTTATTTTAAAGTTTTTCCTAATATTTTTGTTGCTTATTGTAATGTAAGAGGTTTTTTGAATGTTTAATGATAGTTTATTAGAGTCTACCAATCTCGTGATGTTTGTTAAAGAGCTTTCAACTTTTTTGGAGAGTGTTTCGGGGTTCTTGTCATTTATCAGTATTGATATATCATCTGCGAATGAGACAGCGAAGGAGTCGTGTGACTTTATTAAGTCGTTTGTATATATTGAAAATAGAAGCGGAGCAAGTATGGATCCTTTTGGGACACCAGATTTTATTTGTTGTGTGTTGGAGAGTATATCATCTAACTTTACATATTGTTGTCTACCTTTGAGGTAAGTTTCAAACCACTGCAAGATTAGGCCATCGAAACCCAGTCTATTTAATTTGGTTAATAGGATATCATGGTTTATTGTGTCAAACACTTTGGTGAAGTCTAGTAGCAGAAGGGTGGAGGAGTCTTTATTTTCTAATTTTTTATAAAGTTTTTCGGTCATACAGATAAGCGCGTCCGATGTTGAACGCCCTTTTCTGAAGCCGAACTGGAAATCGCTAAGTAATGAATTTGAGGTAAAATATTCAGTCAGCTGTTCAAATATTATTTTTTCAAAAATTTTGCTAATCGTGTGGGTAATGGATATGGGTCTATAGTTTTTAGGGAGGGAGGGATCGTCTTTCTTAAATATAGGCGTCACGCGGGAGATTTTAAGGGTAGACGGGAAAACACCTAATAGGATTGAAGCATTGAATAAGTGAGCTAGTGGGATGGAAATGATGTCGGCCACAAGTTTGTATTTGTGATTTGGGACGCTCAAGATATCACATTTTTTATTTTTTAGGCCTGCTATTATATTTTGGACATCTAATGGGGTAATGTTTTCGAAAGTGAAATGCGAGTTGCACTGAGGTAAAAATGATTCAAAGTTTGTTTGATCTGCTGAGCTGTTTGTTAAAATTTCGGTTCCAATATTGATAAAATAACTGTTAAGTGAATCTGCGATTTTCCTTTGGTCTGTTGAGACTTCACCATTTATTGATAATTGGTTTATTTGGTGGGTATGTTCTTTGTTTTTATTTATAAGGTTGTTTATGAGGCTCCACGTTGCTTTTGTATTGGTGTTTACCTCGCAGAATTTGTCAATAATAATAATAATAATAATAATAATAATAAAAATTTGACTATCATATAAAAATCAAACTCAAAATAAATGAACTGACAAACAGAAACATTTTAAATAATTAATAAGCAGAAGGTTAATAATCGTTAAAAAATGCAGTTGTGAAAGTAACAAAGAGTAAAGTCATACAATGTGGATGACGATAAACGGGAGATTACCATTAGAGAAGAGTTTAAATTTATTTGTTTATAAGAATTCAAGAATCCACAGTTGAGATCGGAAGGAGCAGAACAAAGAAATTCAAAATCTTGAATAAAAGTAAGTTGATTAAAGCGCCAATTAGTGAATATTCTGAGTTAAACAGTTTTAAAAGAAACATCCAAATGTTTGCTATATCTGCCGTGAAAGTGTAGGCCTGTTTGGACACTCGAAATAGCTGGAACCAAATGCCTGTTGAAATTGAAAAGGTAATTCTTTGATCTTTAAAAAAAGTGTTCACATTAAAGGAACCGACAGGAATAAGGAGGATCATCCCACTGGAGTAAATAACTAGGCAAGGATTTTTCGTAATTCTCCATAAACAGTTGCAGACGAAGGGTCATAATAAAATATTTTAAGGTAGATATTAAACTTAAGTACTGTTCTTGTCTATATGGGTTCAGAAAATGAACGGTGAAGGAGTTCGTGTCTATACGAGTTGAGAAGATGAACCGTGGAGGAAACTGTCCGAGTCTATTTGGGTTAAGAAGATGAACCGTGAAGGAGTCTGTGTCTATATGGGTTGAGAAAAAACGTGGAGGAATCTATCTGTCTGTGTCTATATAGGTTAAGAAGAAGAACAGGAGAAGTGTCTGGTTGTGTTTATGCAGATTGAGAAGGTAGAAGATTGAGATTTCATATGTTAAAAACAAAACAAATTAGGTTGTAAAATAAAAACGTTTCCTTTGAATAACTACTTAAAAAAAAAAAATTATAATTATATTTTAGTGAAGTTTAAAATATATAAATAAAGAGAATATTTTGTAAAATAAAGAACTATATATAGTAATACGATCAGTAATACTTAGCTTATATATGTTAGTGGTTGTGCGTCATTAAAAATACTAATTAATATTATTAAATATGTTAAAGTAGATCAGAAATTAAAGATAAATAAAGAAAAAAGAGAGAGAATAAATGTTAAGAGTATATTGGATAAAATAAAAATGAGAGATAAAGTTAAGAAAATTTAGAAAATTGTTTGTACACTTTTAATGTTCGATAAGAAAGGATTATGAATAGAAGTTATCTTTTTATATAAATTATGGCTATAGTTATTTATTCATTTATGTTAGATATCATTTAAAGTTGCAACGACCTTATGTAGGAGACAATGGTTATCATAGTTTGGTAGGTCTCGCGTGGAACCTTAAAAAAGTTCTAATCCTAACACTAAGTGGATGTGATTCCTATGGGAACAATCCATGTTAGACCGCCTTGTGACTACATGTGGGATAAATATTTATCCACTGTACTCAGAGACCAATCATGTACAACAAAGGAGTGTACATGGTATTCTATGGTAAAATGATTTTAGAAAATTAGATATAATTTTCTAAGAGGAATGAAATTATTATTATATATCTTCATATTATTTATATTATATTTTATATATCCTTTTCTTAAGCATTAATACTAAATTATTGTCCTTTTCTCTTTCCTTAGGAATTATATTAAATTTAATTACAGATTATTAAAATGTCTTGCGACAATTCGTTTAGAGAATTGATCAGTGATTCCATTCCTCCCGATACTTTCTTTAGAATATTTGCTAAACATATACAAAATAAAGGCGACTGGCTAGTAAACATAGAAATGCTAGTGAACAGGGAAGTCAAAATGATTTTGGATAGAAGAATCCCCGATAGCTACATCACGGGAAAAGAAATTCATATTTCTTTTATGAATCTCAAAGATAAAAATTTCGCCAGCGTTAAGCTAATAGATGCATTTAATGATTTATATAGATTGTTTAAAAAAAAACACATACAGATACACTATTATTCTAGAAAACTGTGACCACACCACAAAAACATTGAGGAAAAACTTAAATCTCGTAGAATTGGAAGAAAAGGTAAAAACACAAAAGTGGTGGAGACGTTATACTTTTAAATAATGGGCCAAAGACTAATTTTTCGAAACCAAAACCAAATTTAGTAAAGGAAAGTTTGAATAAGAAAAGAGACGTTATGAAGAAACAGTTAATGATATTAAAAAAGAAAGAAAAAAGAAATGCTGTTAGACAAAATAAATTATTGACTTGTAGTAAAAGAGTAAAGAAATTTAATAAGAAAGTTCAAGAAGAACTAAAGTTCCGAAACGAAATATTGCCAAATATTTTTAAAGAATTAGAGGTTTCTTCTCCTATCTCTCCTATTACTTCACCCCTCAATACTCGTGCTTGTTCTTCCTTTTTATCTTCTTCCTCTTTCTTCTTCCTTTCCATCACTTTCTTCTCTATCAAACTCTACTAGCTCTTCCTTTTCAAAGGAATTATATTCATTAGATGAAGCAAATTCACTGTTATATTAATTAGTCATGTGAAAAAGAAAAAAAAAAGGGGAGAGAAATATTTTTTTTCGACTATAAATATATATTTTTTTTCTTGACATATCATTTAGATTAATTATTTAGTGTTGTTATTTAATTATTTGACAATATGTATATACATTATATAGAATTCATGTATATGTTAAGTTTATGTCCTCTGTAAACAAATCATCATTGCAAATAAGTTAAATTCTAGGCGTGGATAATATAAAGTTTTTTTTTTTAATTTTACTTATTTGTAAGACATGATTTTGTTATATTTTTGTTTAGTAATTATTCCCATTAAAGAGAAGTCTAAAAACTTCGTTATAACGTTTCTTTTTATTGCATTGTACAAATTGTAACTTTATTATTATTATTATTATTATTATTATTATTATTATTATTATTATTATTATTATTATTATTGGTAGTGGAGTTAAGATTCGAAACTATAAAAGGAAGTTGATTAGAATCATTTATCAGAGTAGACAAAGCCCCGAGGTCCTTTGATCTTGTTATTGTAGTCTTGGCTACAATGGGTTGTAAGGGAACGGATTCCTGGATCCGATACTTGGTCTTGGCCAAGCTGAGAGATGTTTTAATTAACATCGAAAGGAGAATACCATTCTCTTTGCTCAGCACATAAGTTCTTGAGCTTGTGTAGTTTAGAGACTAAATAAGGATCTTGATCCTTATGTCGAAGTCATGTCTTTGACGAAAGGTCTCTAAACATTTTTCCCTTGTTGTCTATTAATAGACCCTTTCCCTTTCAATCCTGTCATGTAATGTTTTTACCCCTTTATATTATAAATTAGCTTTTTAACCGCTCATGTCTTGCTACCATTATTATTTTTTTTGTCTTTGTAAATAAAATAGTATTAAGTTGAAAGGTTGTTTTGTTTTTAACCCATTTGAAATTTCAATCTACCCTTTTATTTTTTTTATTAAAAGCGTTCTTTGTGATTCACCACAAATTCACCATCTTAAAACATCACAAAGTTGCGACTTTTAATATATATATATATATATATATATATATATATATATATATATATATATATATATATATATATATATATATATATATATATATATATATATATATATATATATATATATATACGAAAGCCCGTTTTTTTTATATGTTTATCGTAGTCTAAGTGAACATTTATCTCTTATCGCTCTTTCCTTAAGCATTAATGGCACTCACAATATACCTCAAATTTCTTCAGATTGTTTTCAGGTTATAAAAATATCCTCATATCAAAGACCTTTATTACACTCCATCAATGGAACTTTTCATCTTTATATATATATATATATATATATATATATTATATATATATATATATATATATATATATATATATATATATATATATATATATATATATATATATATATATATATATATATATATATATATATATATATATATATATATATATATATATATATATATATATATATATATATATATATATATATATATATATATATATATATATATATATATATATATATATATATATATATATATATATATATATATATATATATATATATATATATATATATATATATATATATATATATATATATATATATATATATATATATATATATATATATATATATATATATATATATATATATATATATATATATATATATATATATATATATATATATATATATATATACTTGTGGGCAAAGGACATAGGTCTGCTAATTTCCACTAGAGTTGGAGAAATATCAGAAACTTGGTTAAAGTTAACACTCGACATATCTCCATACACGGTGCTTGAAAGTGTAAAAATGAATGAAAGTTGGAAAAATAGATAAAGAGAGGGTGTTCCAGATTTTACCAATAGAGTAAATGTAGGTTTGAGCGTAGCGGCAAAATCTGGGGTCAGAGAGTTCGACAGAGAAAGGAATGAGACCGTTTAAAAATGCGTGTCGTACAAGCCCTTCTCACTGGAAGAGATACACGATGGGAGTATTTTAAAGCAGTCTCCATTTTACCATGGTAAAAGAGAGAGTTTAGAGAGAATGACGCAATAATTCGAGTAGCAGAAAAAGATTGGAGAAAAGTAGTGAGAGCGGAAAAGTTGATAAGATGAAAAGCCCTAGACTCCACCTATTCAAGGAGAGATGTATAAGTGGAACAACCTCGATGTGTGTGGCGTACTCCATACAAGGGACAACAACACTCCTGTAAAAGATAAGCAACTGGTTTGACATGAAGAAATTATGAAGGTGTCCCAGAACACCCAACTTCTTAGAATCTTGTTTAGAAAGAGAAGTATTGTGAACCTTCCAAGAAAGATGTCGAGAAAAAGAAACAGAAAATTAAGGACAGACGAAGGTTTGGGATGTGTGTTTCCAAAGATGTTATAGTTTTGTGGAAGGCTGTGTCGAATATATATATATATATATATATATATATATATATATATATATATATATATATATATATATATATATATATATATATATATATATATATATATATATAATATATATATATATATATATATATATATATATATGGGGAAAAGTAAGCTCTCTTTGAAAATACCCTTTTAAGACATGAGGTGTTAAGGCATAGTTTAACTTGCACTAATTCGGTTCTCATTGATTCCTCTCTTTTGTGCCTCATTTACTCATATCACATACCCATCCTACACAAAAATGTGTGTAGATTTGTTCGCAAGCCATTCCTTTCTTTACCCATCACAAGATAATTAAAAAAAGTTCATCAACAAACGTTGCCTCGAAGAAGCCAAGAAGACTTTTATTCCAAATATATTTCCACCACCATCATCACCTGAGAGTTCGCAGCCTCCAATTGTGATTTTTTACTGACACGGAATTCTTTACTCGTTATGGTATACTGCTTTCTGTTTTCAAAAGATCCTGCTATATTTGCTGCCTTTTTTTCTAATTTCAACTTTGTTGAAAATTATCTTTCCTATTCTAGACTTCATCTCTTATTTTTAATTAAAAGACTCATAAAAACCTCTCCCTACAGTTTTCAGCCAAAGACGGTTGATATGCGAATGCTCGCGAAAAAGTATTTTATTTTCGTGTCTGATTTGGATTATTCTAAATATTTTACCTTTTAAACCTTAGTCTTCCTTGCCAGTCTAAGACTAAATTTGTACGTTCTTTAAATGTGATTCCTACCTAAACTACCCTAAGTTTTTGACTACTTAAATCTCAAATTAGAGAAAAATTTCTTGTCTTCTTTTTGTGAAATCGAAATTCCTAGTAATTTTAATGTTCACCAGTTCCTTGGACTTTCCTATATTTCTTAAGGTATATCTCACTAACTCAAATACAATTTCACTGTTCACAATAACCTCTTGCAAATATTGCAGCCCCCAACCCACATCTCTGATTGTTTGGAGATTAATCTAACATACATAACCTCTAACAGATGGTGCAACTGTTTCACTATATTGCAGATCGTCTTAAAATATGAATAAAACATACTAGAATTTCCTTTAACTTCCAGTGCTGTTGAACTCTTTCATCTCCGTGTTCCTACAACTTTCCTTCAGCATCCTGTTTTATATCTTCAAATGCAGGAAAAACCTCACTCTACATCGAAAAAAAGTTATTGGGACTGGAACTGCTAACTAGTCATAATTAATATTTGTGGTACTTTTTTATTCCACATGGAATTATTATTATTTCATGGGATGTGTCCTCGGAGTGTACATAAGGCAAAACAGATGTGATGCTCATTTTTTTTTCAACTATTGCTTCTTTGGCTTAACTTTTGCATGTTAGCAAAATATTTGTTGTAGGAACGAAGACCTCACGAGTTGTTTTCAAACTAGAAGAACTCAGGTAAATTATATTTCATCCGGGAGTCGTGCTAAATCTATTTTACATAACACTAGAAAAAAATATCTACGTTAAAAGTAAAATAATCTTTTCTGGTTCTAATTCCTCACTCTCTTTAGGATATTACCGTAAAGAACACACCACATCTTTCCCTTTCTTTCTGACTCTTGATCCTCTACTCTTCGGCATTTCAAAGAGTCTTATTTATTTGCAATTAATAAATTAATCATGATATTGCCTTTGAAAGTACATCTTTTAAGACACACACACACACACACACACACACACACACACACACACACATATATATATATATATATATATATATATTAATATATATAATATATATATATATATATATATATATATATATATATATATATATATATATATATTTATATATATTTTACATGTTACCACCACTCACTGGCCGATTTCTTTTCAAGTGTGGTTGGCATAATAAGAATATTAAAGGAAACCAACATTAACCCAAGTCTAACGCATTTCCCTAAGGTGAGCGCGGAAGAGGAAGCTTTAAAGAGAGTAAGATTAAATTGCATGAAAAAGAGAAGATTTTAGGGTTTTACACAGAACAGAGGTGGCTGGAAAGAAGAAGACATCCCAACGAGCCAGCCTTGAGTTTGCAACACTCACCGATTTCTCACGCGCAAGTAAGGCACCTCTGGTGCGCCGAGAGTGACGCAATGGAGGTGGAATACGAGAGGTAAACTTTCTCGAGCACCTGCCATTGAAGTACCTATAGAAAAGGGATAGTGCACCAACGTCACGTCGCAGAGAAATAGGGTCAAGATTGTTCGAGAGAGTTGAATGAGATTCCAATTGATCCAGGAAATGATAATTAAGAATACTTTTAAAGACTTTAGATAGAATACACATAAGAGCTATAGAAAGATAGTTAGAAGGTTCTTTGGGATCGGCTGAACATATTCTCGCTTCCAGCAATGAGGAAAAGTATTAGTATTAAGGCATAGGAGAGTTGAAAGAGAAGGAGCCATCTCGGAAAAACATTCCCAAAAATACTGAGAAATGCCATCCGGTCCACTATCCTTTCTAATGTTTAAATATCTTAGAATCCCATGCACATGATCATATGAAATCACAGGTAAAGACATGGAACCCCTGAAAGTAGAAGGATTAAGAGTAGTTATGCCTGAATCATCTAGGGTAGAATTAGCATGAGTGTTAGCTACAGAACCATAAGAGGAGGAAAGAAGGATTGCAGAAGTTGTTGGAGGTATCTTTGGAAAGTGGCCAAAAATTTTATCAGTAGGTGAATCAAGGAGGTCAGAGCAGTTACTTTTAGTGAAAGTACGCTTGGCTAGTCAAAGAATATCCCTGTAACGATTCCAGGCAGAACGAAAATTGGTAAGTGTGATTTAAGTAATAGAGTTTTTTTTACGTCCGATAAGTATTTCTCTCTTGAATGGCATGAGGGCATTCACCATCAAACCAAGGATTTTGGAGAGACAAAGATTTAGTTTACATTTTGTTTAGATTTAGCTTACTCATCCCATCAGCGATCACGGATCCCATTTTTTCAGCGGACTCCGAAGCATCACCAGTGTCAAAGCAGAATCCGTTTTAGGAATAGTTAACGTAGAAGCGACGCAATGCTCACTTAATTAGCCGTATTATAATACCAGAAATTGCTTTTTGGATAGGGTGAAGCTGATTGGAGAGAAAATGTTATACTGAAGAGCTTCTTGTAGTCAGTTACCAATAGGAAGGAAAATGGTGTACTTATAAGAAGAATTATTAGTAGTGAAGCACGAGTCTAACCTGTTTAAGAATTGGTTATGACGATCTAGGATGTATGTAGATTTACTGTTCCAGATCATTGAGAATACTACATGATTTAACCACCTCCCCACCTGTATAGTGTGGGAGGAGCCCAACCACTTTGTATGGTGTACGTTGAAATTCCCGAAATAGAAAATCTCAGCATTTGAATGAAAAGATGTAACAGTCTCGTGAGAGATTGTAAGGTATTCAAAAAGGACTGGAAAATTATTGAACAGTAGCAGAAACACAAATTAAATGGTAGTAATAGGAAGAAGTTTTTAGCCATAATATATCGAAAATAGGAGTCAGTGTCAGTGTTTATATAAGCACAAACTCCACCCTGAAGACGAAAATCGTAAAAAAATCGAAGTTGGAGAAATTTTGATTGATAATGAAAGAATCCTTGGATATCCGAGTCTCAGACAGAAATAAAATGTTAGGATAAGAGGTAGAAAGATGCTCAAAAAATACGAGATTAGCACGAAAGCCAAGGACGTTAGCAAAGTCAATAGAGAACCCATGTCTGCGACCCCCATACCACACCCCGAACTCACGAACCCGCCATTCAACGCAACACACAAACAGAAACGATAAAAACCAGATTAAAGTGAAAATTAAATCTTAAACTAATAAAGGCTTAAAGCTTTTCAAAAAAAGTTCCACGATTTACTTAGGAATAAAAAAAATCAAAAAGTAAAAGAATATATATATAATATATATAATATATATATATATATATATATATTATATATATATATATATATATATATATATATATATATATATATATATATATATATATATATATATATATATATATCGACAAAACGAACACTCGTGTCAATATTGGAAGCAAATGCAATTATTTGACATTATAAAAGCAAATTTGTGAAGCTGAAAACCACTCTATGGAAAATTGGTTACATTTCTATATAAAGAAAATGGACGTCCCTTAATGCAACCGAATTAGTCGGCATCGAGGCTCCTTTTATTTACTTCTTAATTGCTCCAGTTTCACCAAGTTGCTCCTTCTTAACTAACTAAATACAATTACAACTTTACAATGCACTCACACACACACACATATAATTTATATATATATATATATATATATATATATATATATATATATATATATATATATATATATATATATATATATATATATATATATATATATATATATACATATATATATATATATATATATAAAGCGTTGCAGCACAGGAATATCTAAAGGCTTCTGTATTTACTTTTTATTTAACGCACTATACTCACAATTACACTCATTCTTAATTAAAATATCATGCAAAAACGTAGCTTCAGATAAGCAAGATGAACAGTTTCCAATAACTGCCCATTACCAACCTCTCTCTTGTCATCACCTGGGAGCTGGCATTCCCTTATGGTGGAACTAGCTACACGCCATATTAATACTAACCATAGTAATGATGCATGAACATCTTTCCGATCCTGCAACTTTAGTATCATATTAATAAATATTGTTCTAAATTTATCATCCTGTTGAAGATAAATTCAGTCGATATAAAATAATATTAAATAACATTAATTTGATTAGTCGTGCTTTCAGTAATTCCTTTTCCTCATCGGGTGCCAAGCATTGAGTTCTTTATGGCCTTCCTGGAGTACATAAATCTGGTTTACCCATCTGTCAAATTTTATTTGTTATTGGCGCGATTAACTGTAATCTTTCAAAAAATTTGTAATACCAATTTAGAAAATCTAACTTAAGATTATTATTCGATTAACTTGACATTCTCTTTTGTTACAGAGATTTTAAAATTTAAAAATGTTAAAAAATATGTGATGGTGAGTTTTGATGTCTAATGTGTTTCTAAATGAAACTCTAGACAATATTCTTAATTCCTTATTCTCTAATGCAACAGCGTGAATGGTATATGTATAGATAAAGTTCTGAAAGATTATTATGTATATCTACTAAACATGTAATATTTCTATTTGATGGAAAATTTTACAAACAAATCAGTGGAATATTATAGCTAGTCAGTCCTTTAGGTCTTTTGCATAGTAACATAATTATGTGTTATTCTGAGTCTTGCAAGCTCCATAGTTGGCCAAAGAAATTTCTACCAGATTTCCGCAGGAGATACATTATATCAGTGATCCTTTTTTGCTCTATAGACCTAAAGAACAATGATTTTTCCAGATTTCAGAGAACGGGTATAATAAGAGAGGATTTTTTTTTATTTTAAAGTTTAGATAATCGAGAAATTTAGGATAGTCATTAAAGTTAAGAGATAAATTAACAGAAAATATGAATTAAGCCATGAATTGTCTAGAGCCTTTGCTACAAGGAATAAAATTCGGATGATTCCAATTAGAAACACGAAAGAAAAAGAGTCATTGGATACATATGAAAAACATACTTTTTGTTGAAAATTTAAGAATAGAGACAGTGTGAGGAAACAGAAGAGGGTTTACTGTCGGATGTTCAAGAATCTGATAATCCCTCAAAAATAAGAGGTGAGGCATAGAAGAAGAAATTTGGTGTTCGACAAAGTGGAATTTAAATTAGAATAAAGGCAGAGAATCTTACCGAAATTGACGCAAAATGACGACCGTGTCCACATATATATTATATATATATATATATATATATATATATATATATATATATATATATATATATATATATATATATATATATATATATATATATATATATATATATAGCGAATGTGTTGGAGGTTTTGATAGTAGGGATCATGACTGCCTGTTGGGTGCCTTGAATGCGAGGGTGGGAAGTAGAGGTGTGGATAAGAAAGTAGGATCCATTTGAAGTTGAAGAGATGAATGAAAATGAGAACGAACTGACTGGAATATGTGTTGTAAAAGGTCTGACGAATGGAAAAATACATGGTTTAGGAAAAGAGATATTCATAAGTATACGTGGGTGAGTGAGGTGAACAGGGAAAGGAGGCTTTTGGATTATGTGTGCGTGAGATGGGAAGGCAACAGTATAGGCTGTAAGATGTTAATGTATTAATGGGTGCTGCTATGGGTATGTCGGACCATTACTTGGTAGTGGCGAGAGTGAAAGTTAAAAGCGGTTGAGAGAGTAAGAGAGAAGGTGGTGGAGGTAGTTCGAGTGGAAAGACTGGAAAGGGTGGGGAAGAGAGAAGAATACATGGGGGGGATAAGGGAGAGATGGAGGGAGGTAATGGGGAGCTAGGTGGAAGCAGTGGAAGAAGAATGGGGTAAATTGAAAGGAGCATTGGTGGAGGTTGCTAGAAGAGTATGCGGGGTGAGGAGGATAGGGATCGGTAGACGTAAGGGAAGTGATCGGTGGAATGAATAGTTGTGAAATTTGGTGAAAAGGAAGAAAGAAGCCTTTAACGGGTATTTGGGCACCAAGGAGGACAGAGATTGGGTGGTGTATAAAGAGAGATGTAGGGAAGTGAAGAGGGCAAAAGGAGAGTAGATGAGGATTGGAGCAGAAAACTAACAGAAAATTCTAAGGAAAAAAGTAAAATGATCTAGAAGGAGGTGAAGAGAATGAGAGAAGAGCAGAGTGAAGGAGTGAAAGAGGATGATGATGAGTTAATACAAGGAGAGAAAGATGTGAGAGAGAGAGGTGGAAGGAATACTTTAATGAATTACAGGATGGGAACAGAGTGATTAGAGAGGGGTTGGTGGTAAAGAATATTGGAGAGGTAGTGACTGGGGAAGAGGAGAGAAGTATTAGTAGAGAGGAGGTAGAAGTAGCATTGAGGAAGGTGAAAAATGGAAAGTCGGCTGGGATGAACCGTATTTATGGAGAAATGATAAGGGAAGGGGCTAGAGATTTGGTTAGCTGGCTGGTTAGAATGTTTAATGTGTGTTGGGAAGAAAGGAGAGTGCTCAGGAATAGCAGAACGGTTGCATAGTGCCTATATACAAAGGAAAAGGGGATAAGAAGTTGTGTAAAAATTATAGGGGAATAAGTCTATTGAGTGTTGTAGAAAAGATTTATGGTAGGGTATTAGTGACAAGAGTGAAACAATTGACCAGAGAGGGATGGGAGAGGAACAAAGAGTTTTTAGAGAAGGTAAGGGATGTGTGGACCAGGTGTTTACGCTAAGGATGATTGGTGAGAGATTTGCGTAAAAAAAGTAAAGTGGTGAATGCATGCTTTATACATTTGGAGAAAGCGTGTAATAGGGTACGTAGGAGGAAGTTGTTCGAGGTATTGAGAAAGGGATAGGGGATGGGAGGAAGTTTATTGAAAGAGATCAAAGCCTTTTATGAAAACTTTAGAGAGAGGGTGAGGGTGAAGAAGGAGCCTACTGATTTGTTTGCCTTAGGAATGGGGTTGAGACAGGGATGTGTAATATCGTCATGGTTGTTTAACCAGTTGATGG
>SEYY01008180.1:0-7500 GCA_009176605.1 Armadillidium nasatum
TAATATATATATATATATATATATATATATATATATATATATATATATATATTCCTTAAAATACCTTATGCAAATAAATACCAAGGTTGTTTTTGAGCTGGAGATTTGTAGGGGTTAAGTTTTTAAAGAGTTAAGCTTTACAAGTTCGAGAGTACCCCACGGAAATTTTTTGAAGATCAGAAAGAAGGAAATCGGAAAGATTTAAAACGAGAGTCAATTGTAGAAGCAAAAGAAAGAGCAGATTTGAAATGAGTAATAAATTGGAATACGAGTCTTCGGCATATGAATAATAGAGTTAGTTAGGCAACCGAGTTCATTAATGAAAAGTTATTAAAAGATAAGACAACCCTGAGGAGCACCTCTATTGACAGGAAATAATCGCCCCATTAATGACAGTAGAAATAGAGCAATATAAAGGAAGCAAAGAGGAAGATAAACAAAGGAGGTAAGCTTGAAAATCCTTAGATATGTCAAGAACCAACACACAAAACTTCCTATAGTGTCCCAAAAGGCGGAAGAACGTAAATCTGTCAGATAGGAAAGTATATCATCAGTAGACATCTAGCTCTGTAATTCATACTGATGATTGAAATTGGAAAGCAGGGAATGGAATTCCAGACCATCCAAGAAATGAGAATTGAGAAGGGTTTCAAAAATCTTAAACGGAATACATTCGAGGGTTCTAGGGCGATAGCTAGAACGATCAGAGCGACTACCTTTCTTTATAATGTTCTAGTACTGAAACATAGAAAGAAAAGTTGAACGAGGGACGACTCTACCTGAGAAGTATACTGCTTCAAAAATATGGGAGGAATGCCATTCGAGTCTCTTGCATTCCCAGTGTTTAAAAATTTCAGGAACTCATGTTCTTGACAGATGTAATCAGAGGCAATGGCATGGCACAACTGAGGAAAAGAAGAAAAAGACAGGCAGAATCGTCCAGTGTTGAATAAGAGAACAGGAGGCCAAAGAAATTACTTGGTTGGATTATTTGCAATAGAATCATCAGAGCGATATGATGAGAAAATGGCTTAATTATCTGCAAACATACATGAGAATTTTGTTTCAAATAATATATATATATATATATATATATATATATATATATATATATATATATATATATATATATATATATATATATATATATATATATATATATATATATATATATATATATATATATATATATATATATATATATATTGGTGTGGTACATTGGTTAAGTGTTGGACTTATATTGACCTAGTCCAATACTAGAGTTAAGAAGTGTTATTGAAGTGGTCGTTGGTTCAAATCCTGGGTTGGGATAGGCCTAGCAAGCCACCAACTGATTGCCTTGATCAAGAAACTCATGTCTTGCCTCGAGACAGCTGACGGGTGCTAGCATCTACAGGAATATGGTGAGAAGGGTGATATATATATATATATATATATATATATATATATATATATATATATATATATATATATATATATATATATATATATATATATATATATATATATATATATATATATATATATATATATATATATATTGATTGCGAAATGTAATCAGAACTATATGCGTGACTAAAAACGCCTTCCTATACAATATGGTTGAAAAGTTACGAAGAAGCTGCTTCCCAACCTATAAGAAGCCCATTTTTTGAGTACATGCAGATGAAAGACTAGTTTTGAAAACATGAAAACGGTCATGATTTCTCTTAGATTGGAAGTTCATGAGACATTAGAGTCCATTTTTAGGCAGCTTCCTTGGAATGTTGAGATCGTTCAGAAAACCTCCGACATTCTAGTGCAGTACTACAGCATCGAAACTCTTTTAAAACAAGCGAGGAATCAGAGAGATTGGGTAAAGTTCGTTTAAAGGTGTGTAAGTCATAGGAAGTTGGGAAAATAAATGAAGGGAGTGTGTTCCAGACTTTACCATGCAGTAGAGTACATGTTGGATTAAGTATAGCGGTTAATTCTGGGTCAGAGAATTGGACAGAGAAAGAATGACTGTGTAGAAAGGCGTGTCTCACGAACCCTTCTCAAGAAAGGAGGTATGCGACATGTGAGTTCAGAAGACCAGTGTCCATTGCAATAGAGAGAGTGATACAACAATTCGACTGGCATAAGGAGATTGGTGAGAAATAATTAGAGCAGAAGAGTTAATAAGACGAAAAGTCCTAGACTCCACCTTTACAAGGAGAGCTGTATGAGTGAAATCAAACCAGATGTATGATGCATTCTCCAAACAGGAACACCCCTATTAAGAACAAACAACTGGGGTGTAGTGAAAAAATTTTGAAGGCACCTCAGAACGAACACCCAACCTCTTAGAAGCTTTTTGAAGAGAAAATTAATGATCTTTCCATAAAAGATAATATATATATATATATATATATATATATATATATATATATATATATATATATATATATATATATATATATATATATATATATATATATATATATATATATATATATATATATATATATATATATATATATATATATATATATATATATATATATATATATATATATATATATATATATATATATATATATATATATATATATATATATATATATATATATATATATATATATATATATATATATATATATATATATATATATATATATATATATATATATATATATATATATATATATATACACATCACCACCACTCACGGGCAAAGCCCTATTCAAGGAGGGGGTGTCAGAAGAACAAAAATACAGTAGAACAAAAAAAAAATAAAATAAAAAAAATAATAATAAATTAAAACGACCCTTAGAGGACCCACTTAAAGCAAATTTTTTAGGTGAGCGCAGACTCGGTCTTTAAAGAAACTGAGATTAAATTCGGCAGGAAACACAAACGATGGAAGAGAATTCCACAGAACAAATGTGGCATGAAAGAAGGAGGCCCACAGCGGACAAGCCTGGAGTTGCCTATGTCCACGCAAAATTGATGCGCAGACAATGCACCCCTTGTGCTACGAGGACGACGTAAAGGTGGAGGTACACGGGTAGATAATTCCCTCGAACATTTGCAGCTGTAGTACCTATAGAAAAGAGTCTAGGCACCAACGTCACGTCGCAAAGATAAAGAGTCAAGTGAATTAGAAAGAGCGGAACAGTTTATAAATCTTTTAGCTTCTGACTCAACCTTATCCAAAAGACGGGTGAAACCTGAGCCACCCCAAATATGGGAGCAATACTCAATACAAGGGCGGATGAGACCCTTGTATACTTGAAGTAACTGCGAAGAAGGAAAAATTCTCGCAGTCTAAACAAAACTCCCAGCTTCTTTGAGGCCACCCTAGCTACCATTGTGATATGAGGTTTCCAAGACATTTTTTTGCTTATGTTAAGGCCAAGGATGTTTATATTGTCAATAGGAGAGATGGGGGAACCATCGAAAGAAATATATATATATATATATATATATATATATATATATATATATATATATATATATATATATATATATATATATATATATATATATATATATATATATATATATATATATATATATTTTTTTTTTTTTTTTTTTTTTTTTTTTTTTTTTTTTCCGTCAACCGTGGCTCAAACGGTAGGGTGATTGACTCACGTGCTTGAGGGCAACGGTTCGATCCCACTTGGGGATCCTAGGTATATGCTACCTAGAAAAGTTCAATTTCTAGGATTATTTTTTCACGGTGGATTTTATGAGCAAGTTAAAAAAATTATTATTGTAAATAATTAAAGTGAAATTTAATCAGTTACAATAATTTTTTTTTTAACTTACTCATAAAATCCACCGTGAAAAATATCCTAGAAATTTCTGCAATATCCGCTTCCCTTAGAGAGTTGTCACAGCTGCTAAGCCGAAGCCTCTCCTTAGAGAGCAGTCAATTCCTCATAGAACCCTTCCGAAACTTGGCGATGAGAACTGAAGTCTAACTTTTTGTGGACTTTCCCCTTTCCCTAACTTTACGAAACCGGTTTATTCATATAATCTAGCCTATCATAACCTAAACTAACCTAACCTCACTTGGGAAAAACAAAAAAAAAAAAATAAAAAATAAAGAAATAAAAACTGAAAAAATCAGTTACTTTCAAAACTTTGAAAAATGAAATTTAATTCCATTTATTTTGGAATTTTTATATAATCTAAAAATCAAATTTCGTTAAATTTTTATAGTAAATTCTTTCATACGCATAAAAATTAATTATTTTTATAAACCTCTTAACTTGTCCAACCTTTTGATTTGATTTTAATAACAAAATATGACTTTAAGCACTTTTTCATTATTATCATTTTTGTTATAATATTCAACAATTATGTTCATTCGAAACGCCCTTCGTATTCAGAAACCACTTAAAATAAACTCTTAAAAATTTAATATGTTATTTATATGACTAAAATCTTTAACCTATTAAAATTTGAAGTAATTCTATTAAGTAGGACACTTTTTATCAAACCTTGAATTTTTCAACTTTTCCGAAGTGCATCGCATATAAGATTCTGCTTCTTTACCTGCATTTTTTCCCTTTCACTAATAATACTTATTATACAATATTAGCGATTCGAATTTGAATATTATCAAAATGAAATTCGTTTTTTTGTTAACAAATTTGTTTTTAAATATAATATATATAACATATTTTAGTAAATATTTAATTTATTCATCATTTCCGAAGAGAAAAAGTATCAAAAAACGTTCCAGTTAAGAAAAAGAGTACCAAAACCTTAGATCGGGAATTATTCCTTTCGATTCGAATTATAATAATAATAATAATAATAAATAATAATAATAATAATAATAATAATAATAATAATAATAATAATAATAATAATCACTAAATTTTTAATTACACATGATTATATATATATATATATATATATATATATATATATATATATATATATATATATATATATATATATATATATATATATATATATATATATATATATATATATATATATATATATATATATATATATATATATATAGCAAATTTAAAAAGATTTTGGCATATTCAACATTTAATAGTGAAGTTTATAATAAAGAACTCAACCAATGCCATTTAAATCGAAAAAATATATCGATAAGTATCGTGTGTAAACCTCAGTTCGTAATGTCGTTGTATTTGGCACAATGTCGTGTTATCACTGGAAAATGCGTTTTGGTCGCCGTGAGTGGGGTAGCAAAAGATATGTCGTGAAAACGTAATATAGCCGCGTATGTGTGTGTGTGTGTGTGTGTGTGTGTGTGTGTGTGTGTGTGTGTGTGTGTGTGTGTGTGTGTGTGTGTGTGTGTGTGTGTGTGTGTGTGTGTGTGTGTGTGTGTGTGTGTGTGTGTGTGTGTGTGTGTGTGTGTGTGTGTGTGTGTGTGTGTGTGTGTGTGTGTGTGTGTGTGTGTGTGTGTGTGTGTGTGTGTGTGTGTGTGTGTGTGTGTGTGTGTGTGTGTGTGTGTGTGTGTGTGTGTGTGTGTGTGTGTGTGTGTGTGTGTGTGTGTGTGTGTGTGTGTGTGTGTGTGTAAGCATATGGGGGTGAGGTTAAGAGTAAATCGTTCTTCTACTGCTGACAATTCCTTTCTTTTCTGTAGTAAGAGTCTGCAAATTATTATGGCTGAGATAAGTCTGACATAAATATAATAGACTTTATGTTTTTAGCCTTGGCTCATGAAACAAAATTTGATTTAATTAATTTAATTTTAAAATATATTTACATCGTGTAGAAACTAATTATTATATAATATTTGGTCCCTTTCTTTAAACTTAAATATTCACTAAGGAATAAAAAAGGAAATTTTGTGCTTTAATTTTCATCTACAACGAAAGATCAATATATTACTTACCTTTTATTGTGAGTTTCTAGATCCTAGTTTTCAACTTATTTCTGCTTCACATTGATATTGGCTTGCAACATTAGATTGTCATATAGTTTCGAGTTAAATTTTTCTTGAGCCTTAAAAACTCAGATAAATAAAAAATTAGCAGAATGTATTGACTAATTTTTATTTTCAGCGGCCACTGTAGGTAACTGTTGTTTTTGTCTGATATGTTAATATAAAAATGCCAAATTTATGACAGAGCTTTAACCATAGTCTTTGCTCCATAAAGTTAATATAATGTCTGACCTATTAGAAAGCTCAAAATTTTGGAAAGACAGTCCCGGATTTTTTTTCCTGCTTGAGAAAACAATAAATTTTCTAGGAATGCCATTGGTGACAGAGCATTACAAGGGACTAGGTAGCTAAATAATTTGTGGTTTAATTTATATGATTTTTAATACTAATATAATGAATATTTGATTTAAAATTAGATTTAGAAATCAAACATTATTTTAGAAAATAAAAAATGTTACATTGCAATTACAATGGTTAAAACAAAAACAAAAATAAAATAAAAATAAAAAATACATAAATTTAATTATAAAATTCACATGTTTAGTATAAAATTTAAATAAAAAAGAAATGGAAAAAACAGTTTCAACTCTCTTTATTTTTTATACACCTCTAACCTTGTGTTATTACTACCTAGATATATTTTATATCAAAGATAAATATTTGAGATATAGAAATGAAGAGTGATTCAGGCTCTGGTTCATTACTTAAATTAACTGAAACATTGGCAGCGAACATACAATATGCCTTTTAACGTAGAAGGATAAGATGTTTCAGACGGTGAAAAGTCTGTTCGAAATAGCCGGAAATATTCCAGCTTCAAACAACGAAAAAATTTAGAGCAGAAGTAATTGTGATTTGAGATTTGAGCTAGGCACAGAATCAAAATCCCTCAACATCATCAACATTTAAACTATATAACCTGGTGGGTAATAAAACTCTGTCACATCATCAACAACGACTCACCATATATATATATATATATATATATATATATATATATATATATATATATATATATATATATATATATATATATATATATATATATATATATATATATATATATATATATATATATATATATATATATATATATATATATATACACGGAGGAGGCAATTAGTGCTCCAGAGGCGATGAAATTATGCCCCAATGAGTATATGGGATGTTAATGGTCCTTCCCATCTCATCCCTGTGCCCAGTGGTTGGTTCAATTTCGCGCTCACCTTCTTCTACACGGAGTAGGCTCTCCTTCACATACATAAAACACCAACATGCACACCCCTTTTAATAAAAAAAAAAAAAATAATGCCGTCAACATCAGTAACCTCGGAGAGGCCCCTGGGGGCTGCTTCCAAAAATAGCTCTTTATGCACTCCTTCCCCCATCACCACTTGGGAGTCAGTGGCCTCCGGTGATGGAGTTGGTGCCACGAAGAACTCTATGCCGACTTACCCTGGTGCACGGTCTTCCTTTTCATCAACTTCTGCAACATTCGCGGTCTCTTTTCTAATTTCCACTTTGTCGAACACCACCTCTCTTCTTCTAGACCTCACCTCTTATTCTTGACCGAAACTCAAATGTTTGAGCGTTCTAAC
>SEYY01008180.1:15000-30000 GCA_009176605.1 Armadillidium nasatum
TGTAAATGGAAGAAGAGTGTAATTGATAGAGAGGAGGAGGATGTGCTAAAATGGTTTGGACATATGTGAAGAATGAAAGAGAATAGAATGGTTGGCAAGGTACATAGATCCGATGTAGATAGGGGAAGGGTAGGGGGAGGAAAAGCCTGAAGTGGAGATGGATGGATGGAGTGAGAGTGATTTTGATGGAAGGAATTTGAGTTTAGACGAGGGTAGAAGATTTGTGGAGACAGAGATGGAGGGAGGTGGTGAAAGCGTTGAAAGGTAAGAATAGTTATGTTTGTAAGGGAATTGTGGCGGGCACCACCTCACGAAAGTGGGAAAGGCGATAGTGAAATATATATATATATATATATATATATATATATATATATATATATATATATATATATATATATATATATATATATATATATATATATATATATATATATATATATATATATAATACATCCGCATCCGAACTTTTCGAAAATTCAAATCCGCATCCGCATCCGCATCCATCCGAATCCGCATCCGCACTTTCGAAAATTCAACATCCGCATCCGCATCCGCACTTTTCGAAATTTCTCCGCATCCGCATCCGCATCCGCACTTCTCCAAAATTCAACATCCGCATCCGCATCCGCAAATTGGAAAATATGACATCCGATCCATCACTAATATATATATATATATATATATATATATATTATATATATATATATATATATATATATATATATATATATATATATATATATATATATATATATATATATATATATATATATATATATATATATATATATATATATATATATATATATATATATATATATATATATATATATATATATATATATATAACTGAGATTGAGAAAATACATTATAAAAGTAAATTTCTTAAAGAACAATTAATATAACACAGGTCTGACACATAAACATTATTATATGACTGAATATTAATTAAAAGAAGCAACGTGGATTTTACGTAAAAATTTAAGTCTGAAATCATTTTACCATTTTTATTTGAATTTTCCTTCTTCGAATTTACTGCATATGAAAATTGGCGGAAAATATATGGAAAACAAAGCCAAAAGTTACTTCGACCATCTTCGAAGATTTTAGAAAGAAAGAAATTTAATACTTAAATTTAAATATTTAAAGTATTTCAATAATAAAAAATGAAAATCTTGATTTCAAAGAATCTAAATATTTCTGCGTAGTTACATCTTCAAGAACAAGCACACCACTTAAGCATTTACATATACAACACACACATACGTACTTATAATATAATATATATATATATATATTATATATATATAATATATATATATATATATATATATATATATATATAATATATATATATATATATATATATATATATATATATATATATAAGTTTAAAATCTGCTATTACTCTCACTGACTATTTTCATATATAACTGTCTGCGAGTGAGGAATTAAACCTTTGACCTCGTTGCCCTTTGCTTGAGTTGCGGTTGGGGAGTCCTTTGTGATTGACGTCATGACTGTAGATCATGAGCAGTTCCAATGTGATTTCCTTTTGAACCGCCATATCCTAGTAGTTAACGCGCAAGACTTACCATCTTAAAGGTTGTTGGTTCGAATCCAATAGCAGACATTATATTATATATATATATATATATATATATATATATATATATATATATATATATATATATATATATATATATATATATATATATATATATATATATATATATATATATATATATATATATATGTGTGTGTGTGTCTGTGTGTGTGTGTGTTTGAGAGAGAGAGAGAAAATATGTTTGTTTAATGAAGGAATCTTCGTTAACAACATATTTGAAGGGAAAATATTATCCGAGTTGGCGTCGTTTTTTGAAAGGGTTTGAGAACGGGAGTGTTTAATTTAATATTAACTCGAATATGAGTCTATTTGTGACATAAAATCAGTACGAGACACCAAGGAATCTTTGAAGGAGAAAATATAGAAGGAAATATTATTAAGATTAAAAATTAGATAGAAAGACAAAGTTTGAATATATCTATAGGAATGGATATGGTAACATGAGAGGATTGTAAGAGGATTTTGTTCAAAGGCAGGGAAAATAGACAAAATGTTAAGCATTGTTCCGACAGTTCATTTTGAATCTGAGACTTGAAAATGAGATAAATTCATTGAAGTAAGAGATAAGAACAAGGAAGAAACAGAAATGGAGAGAATTTACGGATCGAAGAATTCTATTATTATGAAGAAATAGATACGCATACGAAGGAAACTGATCATCTTTATAAAAGTTCAAATGGTTGAGGGTTCGTCTTGGGAACTCAGTTCGAAATATAATAATAATAATAATATATATATATATATATATATATATATATATATATATATATATATATATATATATATATATATATATATATATATATATATATATATATATATATATATATCATTCTCAGCTGTTTGGATTAAGACCTTTCTTTTTAGGTGCTTCTAATATTGTCGCTTTCTCTTGTCAATTTATTATTGTAGTTGATCTAATTCCATCTGTATACCATTTACATGGTATTATCCTTGGATGTTTCAGATTAATATAGCTCATTTTACGATCTACTTTGAGAATCTATTGTAATTCATTTCCTTGTAACGTTGATCTGCCGATCACCATTTCTATTTTAGTTTTATATTTTAGCTTTTCCAGTAGTTTCATTTTCTGTACTCATACGTTTTCCAAGAATGTATATTTTCATATTTCTTTGTAATGTTCTCAGCTTTTTGCGATGTTTCGCATCTAGGGTCCAGGTCTCACAGCCATATGCCATTGCCATTTACACACTCTGCTCAAAATCTTTCACGTTATGAAAGTGGAAATTTTCCACATAGACAATTTTATAATTTATCCAGAGCTCTCAGCGCTATACTCATTCTTCTTAGGATTTCATTTGTCTGTTTACCTTTTCAAAATATAATTTGTCAAATTTTGTATTTATCAACTTATTCTTGGATGGAGTTTCTGACCATTATTTCTGTAGTGCTATTAAAAGTACTGAATATATATTTGATTTTCTCAAAATTCATTTTAAATTAATCGTATTGTTCTGATAGTTCCGTCTCTCTTCACTACCATTCTTTGTTTTTCGTCTCATCTGATGTCAACAACACTATATCATCTGCAAATTTTCAATTAGTTGATTAGGCATTTTTACATTTATTTTTATGCCTAAGTCTTCTCAATTTAGTGTTTCGAATTTTTTTTCCTAATTCTGGGGTTGTCGCTTTCTCTTCTGACAACTAAAAACTAACCCGGCGATAATATTATCAGAAGGGGTTAAGCGACAATTCCTCCTTCAATATAGTAAACTAATGCCACAATTAATCATGGAACTTGCTAATTCACTATATTGAAGAACCAAAATTGAAACCGTGATTAGAGAAGATGTAAAGTAGAAGAAGAGACTAATTATAGCAAGAAGTGCCAGTCTCTAAATGTTATGAAAATAAACAGTTAGGAAAAAAAATAGAGACTAACCTTTAGTATAGTTATTAACGAAGAAATTATTATAGTGATTTGAAGAATGTGTACTGTATTTATAGCTAAAAATGATGTGTAAATTTTATGTTGGTATTAAGGACAACACAACAATTTGTTGCTTGAGGTTATCTCTGACCAGCGAATGGTGTCAAGCACACAATTTTTCAAGATTACGTTTATAGAAATTATAATAATTAATTTTATTATAATATAGAACCAAATCAATTTTGACCGGTCACAATTGAGAGTTTTATGGTAACCGATTATATCGATAAACCGATACCGATTAATATTGGACACCGATACTGATAAAAATATAATGTAACTGATTATCGTTACTTCAATCAAATTTCAATACTAATGATATATAATTAGATATATAGAGTTTTGAACGAGATGAATACTTGGAATTAGATAAATTAAGTATTCAAGACAATACTTGAGATTAGATAACTTAAGTAATCAAGTCAATATTTGAGATGAAATAAATTAAGTACTCAAGTCAATACTTGAGATTAGATAAATTAATGCTCAAGACAGCACTTAAGACTAGGTAATTAGACATGTGTATTAGATGAAATTTTAAAATATATTTTAATAAAATATCAAAATTAAATTTCCAAAAAAATTTAAATGCGTAAATGTACTACACAAAAATATGAAAAAAAAAAAAAAAATATAATAATATAATATATATATATATATATATATATATATATATATATATATATATATATATATATATATATATATATATATATATATATATATATATATATATATATATATATGCAAGGATACTCAAGTTAGTCAGGAATCGTTGAAGAACTCCAGAGTGAAATAGCCTCTTTTAACTGACGATGAAGATGAAGTTTCTTTATCTTCCAGTAAGACAATGAGGATACGGAAATTTTTTATTTTAAATGTTACTATTATTAAAAATCATCAATCAATAATTAATTTTGTCCTTACAAAGAATTACCAATAGAGAATTTAATGATAATCAACTATATTATTTTTTAATTGAAGCAGTTTATAAAGTAATTTATCAAATGAGTACAAAATGAAACAATTTTATTATAACACTCAACAATAGTTCACTAGTCGAAATCTAGACTGAGAGTGAGTCAAGGCTAGCGCTTGCAATACATATACAGGCAAACTTGACTCCAAAATTCGTATTTGTATGATCAAAAACGTTTTTCTTTTAATAGAGGAAGAAATTGACTAAGTTAACGTAAAGTTTTCAGTTATGTTTTCGTTGAAGAAATTAATTAGATTTTTAAGAGATTGGAGATTATTATATAATTTTCCATATAATAAAACAAATCGAAATGTTAAGTGAAGGATCCATTGTTGAAAAAAAAATTTTTTTTATCCGATTCTCCTGAAAATTTCAGTATATATATAGCTTTTTTCCGGACGAAAAAACTCCATTCCTAACGTTTTTACGAGGGATTTAAAGTTTAGAAGCAATTTCTTAAATTTAGGGTAAGTTTAAATCTACGGTGAGGACGCCTAAAAAATTTTTTTGGTCTGAAATTTGGTGTGCGTATTCGTAAATCTATTGGCTATAAAAATTTCTTAGAGAGTTTTGATGTGTGCATAACAGAAAACAGGTTATATGCCCTTACTTGACCAGGTGTCGAAATTTTTTTTTTCCAATTTTGAAAAATTCACACATTCGGAGAAAAAAATTAAAAAAAAAAAAAATGGATTGTTTTTTTTTTTTTTTAGAAAATTGGATATTGTTTAGAGGAGGGATAGGTCTAAAACTTTTATTTAAAACACTTTTAAAATCTATTTGTCTGATTCGAGATACAGCTTATCGAAAATGGCCGAATTTTCGACGAAATTTCAAATTTTCCAAATTTTGAGAGGCTGTATCTCGAATCAACAATTAGTTTTTAAAAGTGTCTAAAATAAATATATATATATATATATATATATATATATATATATATATATATATATATATATATATATATATATATATATATATATATATATATATATATATATATATATATATATATATATATATATATATATATATATATATATATATATATATATATATATATATATATATATATATATATATATATATATATATATATATATATATATATATATATATATATATATATATATATATATATTATATATATATATATATATATATATATATATATATATATATATATATATATATATATATATATATATATATATATATATATATATATATATATATATATATATATATATATATATATATATATATATATATATATATATATATATATATATATATATATATATATATATATATATATATATATATATATATATATATATATATATATATATATATATATATATATATATATATATATATATATATAATATATATATATATCTGATATATATAAGAATAATATACCAAAGAAAGGTAATGACCTCTAGAATAAGAATTCATCGTTAGAAAAGGTACCAAATGAATTTTATAAAAAATTATAAGCGTATAAAGGGAGAAAAATTTGAGTAAATGATAAAAATTTGAAAGCATTTTAGTAAGCTATTTATTAAAGGAAAAGATCCAAAGTAAGATACAATGATAAAATTCGTGTAGTAACACACAAATATACATAATTTGAGGGTGAGTAAGTTTTCAGCCACAAAAAAAGGGGCAAAACCCTCTAAACTCACACATCTGCATTTTTAAGAATTAAAAAGCCAAATCTGGTTGGGAATTTTTGTATAGAAAATCACAACAAGGGTAAATAATTTTTTAAAATTTGTATCTCAATGTGACACCTCTTTCAAAGTATCTTATTACCCTTTTCAAATAAGTTAAATATTGTTGCAGCATTTTTAAATGCATTTCAAGTTTTCTGTTTGTGACACCACAATACCGATCTTTCAAAGTACTTATTATACAGAACTAGTTCTAAATGCTTTAAACGCTTTTCATTTTGTACAATAGCCGAACACTGAGAATTTTCGCATTCATTGCATCTAAAGATCAGCTGTTGAACTAATTGGTTGTGATAAATTGTGCAATAACCGCTTTCTAATTAATAATTGTTGCTTAACGATTAGAGTAAAGTTTTTCAGTAATTCTGTTGGTTGTTACCTATATAAATGCATAATCAATATTGAAGGCAAGTAAATTAGTTTTTAAAATCTTTATTTTCATTATTTACTGACGTTTGTGCACTTGACAATGATTTCGTATTCTTGCAAGCATTCAAAAACAAACGCAGTTCTGTTTAAAATAATAACTTCGGCGTCATCATCTTTTAGTTTCTTGACTAATATTTCATCTGCACCAAATGACATTCCTATTTTCATGTGTTTTATGAGATCATTACTTCAGTAGGTTTTATAAGAGGAATATAATTTCCATTGTAATTTATATTTTCTACTGTTTATGATTGATTCCGATGTATTATTTTATTCTCATATTTATCTTCAATTGCTGAAAACTTTGATTCCCAAATGATAATTGTAGTTTTGTATATTTTAATTAAAAGTATTTTCAGTTGTGTGTTGGAGCTCTTCATTAAATGCTATTATATCTTTATCTAATGAGTATAATTTATAAATTTCTTCAGTTCAACGTATTCTATTCTATCAATAACATATCATTCTTTATGGATTTGGCATTTTTTTTTTATTAATAGCTCTTAGTTATTGTACATTCAGATTTTTGTTTCATTTTTTCTCTGTTGTATTCTAATTGAAAAACATTAAGCCCAGACTATTATAATAATGTTTTTTATTGTTATGATCATTTAATTCTAGTACATTTAATTGTTCATTTAGATTGCTAATCTAAATTCTTTTGCTATTTCTGCAAAAATTTACATTGATATATATATATATATATATATATATATATATATATATATATATATATATATAATATATATATATATATATATATATATATATATATATATATATATATATATATATATATGTATAAATACATATATATATATATATATATATATATATATATATATATATATATATATATATATATATATATATATATATATATATATATATATATATATATATATATATATATATATATATATATATATATATATATATATATATATATATATATATATATATATATAGTATGTGTGTGTGTGTGTGTGTGTGTGTGTGTGTGTGTGTGTGTGTGTGTGTGTGTTAGTTTTTTATTTGTTTACTTCTAAAATAATAGCTCCTTCTTAAAATCTAATAGTTTTAATAAAGCTGATGCAATAAAAATATTAAAACTTTGATTTTATTATAGCGAGATTTATATTACTTTTGAACCAACAAAAAGAAGATCTCTTTTGGCTGAGAGCTTAAAATATCGTCTTTACGACTTCAAAGTCAGAAAAATTTCTTTCCCAAATGACTTAATTTGAATTGCAAAATAAATCTTAGTTTTCTTTTTTCTTATTATACAATTTTCTGGAACTATTACAAAATTCTTAAATGTATAGAAACACAAACCTTAATAAATTGTACGCATCTGGTTTTTTTTCAATTGCTAAATAATAATTAAAAAAGTAAGATTTAAATATGTTGCATATTAATGTCATAATAGATACAAATTTATTAAGAAATTATTACCTTTGTAATTAAAAGGTTTCTTACGAAGAAAAACTAAAATTATTTTTCAAATTTCAAATTGGTATCGATGAAGAAGCTTGAGAAATAAATGGATAAACTCTAAATGAAATATCTATTCCAAAGAATCATTAAGCCACCTTGTGAAAGAAATTTTTCTGCATTTTCTCAAAATTTTGTCAAATTTCAGACTCCAATTACCAGAACAAAAGTTATGTTGAGGAAATTACAAGTATTAGCGCATATAGATTATAATGGTGTAGAAATGCTAATAAGGTCATATATTCAAAACAACAATAAAATTAATAACGACAATGAAGGTTATACTGTACAGCAAGCATAATACTAGACAATAATAATGACATATGATAATAATAATAATAATAATAATAATAATAATAATAATAATAATAATAATAATAATAATAATAATAATAATAATAAATAATGATAATAATAATAATAATAATAATAATAATAATAATAATAATAATAATAATAATAATAATAATAATAATAATAATAATAATAATAATAATAATAATAATAATAATAATAATAATAATAATAATAATAATAATATCAAGAGTAATGTAATATAATCAGCATAGTATTTCGGAGTGTACTTACGACATTTAATGTTTGTTTGTCTTTAATGAAAACTATTTGAAAATTGATTGAATTTCAATCATTAGCAGTTTTACATCATTCTGAAAATTGAATTTCAATCATTAAAAGTTGTACATCTTTCTAAAAAATTCAAAGAAAACAGAGTTAAATGATCACACATTTCAAGATCAAGTAGGTAACTACAGCTCTCACAACGATAATATATATATATATATATATATATATATATATATATATATATATATATATATATATATATATATATATATATATATATATATATATATATATATATATATATATATATATATATATATTGAAAGATGAATCTCCAAAGAGTTTTGATTTAAGCACCTTTCCGAGGTTTCTCTAGATTTAGTCGAGCAATTAACAAATCATTTCCTTTACTGTGTTGCAAGGTCGATTGGGGTTTATATTTAATTATAAGAATGTCACTGAAGTGGTAGAAATGAAAGAAACAAGAAGAAACTGAAATGAAAACATGGAGAGAGAGAGAGAGAGAGAGAGAGAGAGAGAGAGAGAGAGAGAGAGAGAGAGAGAGAGAGAGAGAGAGAGAGAGAGAGAGAGAGAGAGAGAGAGACAGAGACAGAGAGACAGAGACAGACAGAGAGACAAACAGACAGACAGACAGACAGACAGACAGACAGAGACAGAGACAGAGAGAGGAGAGTGAGTGAGTGTACGAGTGAGAGAGAGAAAGAGAGAGTAGAATGCCCAAGTTTCTAATGGAAATTCTTAAGATTTCATAACTTCGAATAAGATTATATGAATTGCATCTGAATGAAGAACTTGATGATTTTTCATAAAATTGAAGTTTCATTCGACAGTTTATATAATACGGAAAATTAATTTCTGTTTCAAAACTATTCTTTTATTAATATTTGAGGGTCAAGGTGAGAATCCTTTCCATTTTGGGAAATATAAATTTCAATTCAATTTTATCTTTATTAAATATCCAAAATTAGGATCAAAATTTTTAATTAGAGTGCCAGTTAAGAACCTGTTCCCTTGAATGGCTTTGTCAAGTTCTCAGAGGTTATTATAGCCAAAATAATTTCTCCAGTAAATGGCTTGCTAAGCCTGTCTTTAGTATATTGCTTGATTTCCTAAATAATCCACAGAGTGGACGAAAATATTAATAAGAAAGATTATTTAGGTTAGGGACATGAAAATTTATAACAGAATTCAGAGCTAAAATTTCTTTAAATCACTCCCTTCTTAATTTCAAAAATTACAAAAAATTCCTTCGTATATATATATATATATATATATATATATATATATATATATATATATATATATATATATATATATATATATATATATATATATATATATATATATATATATATATATATGAGCCTATATGAACAATTTTAGATAAAAAAAAAAAAGTTTTAAAATTAAATTTAAAATATGGATATTACCTTTTTAACTTTTTTAAAATAGTTTTTGTCTACAGAATTTTGAATGAGAATTTCGACTTAGTTTAAACGTAAGAAATTGCATCTTCGCTTGATTGCCAAGTGTCAGGAGGAAAATCTTCCACCACTGATTTCTCCTTTTATGTACGGTTGTAGATGTTAGAGGAAAATATCTGCAGCCGACATGATGAAAGCACATGGTACATGACCCTATTAATAATAACGATGAAAATTATAACGATAATGATAATAATAATAATAATAATAATAATAATAATAATAATAATAATAATAATAATAATAATAATAATAATAATAATAATAATAATAATAATAATAATAATAATAATAATAATAATAATAATAATAATAATAATAATAATAATAATAATAATAATAATAATAATAATAAGAATAATATTTATTTTTATTATTATTATTTATTATTATTATTATTATTAATTATTATTATTATTATTATTATTATTATTATTATTATTATTATTATTATTATTATTATTATTATTATTATTATTATTATTATTATTATTACACTAAATTTGTTCCATAAAACATTGGGGTGGTTTTTATTGCAAACTGTTAAAGCTCAAGTGATTGTAATCATGTGAACTGTAAAAGTAATTGCCTTGTTCCCGGTTTGCAATTGCAACCTATTTGCTTATTCTCTTTCAGTTGACACTATCCTGCGACAATCTATTTTCTTAATCCATATTAATGCTCTTAAAAACTAATATGTTCTTTAACGTTGTCAACTTACCACAATTTGTGTTTCCAGTTTTCCTCTACTGATATCGCTTCACACATAAAAGTGTCTTAGCCATTCCATCTCAGATATCTCCCCAAGCAGCACAAATCCGTTCTCTTTACATTTCTAATATTATTCATTCTTTTTAAGAGACAAGAATCTCATAAGTTATTTAATCCCAAAACCCTAATCCTTTTCTTCATCTTATTTAAAATTTAATGTCCATATCTCTTAATCAGGCAGAAAGTTGTAACAAATTTTTCTCAAACAATTTCATTATTACCTTCCTAGAAAATTTTCTTTTAACCAATTTTTCTGCAAAACGACTAATTATCACACTTTCACCCTCAACAACTCTTTTGGTGAATTTGTTTTCTTTTCATCTCTCTGAACATCCCAATATCCAAATAATATCATAAGTACCTACAAGCAGCTCCTTCCTGTAGGATTTTATGATCCACTATTACGTTTTCCAGTTTATATCGACCTCCGCTTCTTTGAACCTTGCACAAATTTCCTTTACTTTTAGCAAGATTATATTCTCAGTCCATTTCCTTAGCATATTATTTCAAATTCATTCATATATATAATATATATATATATATATATATATATATATATATATATATATATATATATATATATATATATATATATATATATATATATATATATATATATATATATATATATATATATATATATATATATATATATATATCAGTAAAAAACCCACAGGAAATAAAAACAAAACATGATTAAAATTGGAGCAAGGCTTTCGAAGGGATAGCCACCCTTCCTCTTTCAGGCTCTAGAATAAACTAGAGCCTGAAAGAGGAAGGATGGCTTCCCCCTTCGAAAGCCTTGCTCCAATTTTAATCAAGTTTTGTTTTTATTTCCTGTGGGGTTTTTTATATTAAATTTTATTATATATTATATATATATATATATATATATATATATATATATATATATATATATATATATATATATATATAATATATATATATATATATATATATATATATATATATATATATATATATAATATATATATATATATAATATATATTAGGGATGGAGCGATACCAAAATTTTTACTGATACCAATACCGATACCGATACCTAAAAATTCCCCGAAGCCGATACCCGATACCCGATACCTGAAAATATGCCGATACTTGCCGATACTACTACCGATACCACTACCGATACCGATACTTTACTCCTATACAAATTTTTTGCCGATACCGATACCGATACCGGTATCGGAAAATATGCCGATACTTGCCGATACCGATACCGATACCGATACTTCACTCCATCCCTAATATATATTATATATATATATATATATATATATATATAATATATATATATATATATATATATATATATATATATATATATTATATATATATATATATATATATATATATATAATATATAGTGATGGCATCCGCATCCGCATCAAACGCATCCGCATCCGCATTTTCGAAAATTCAACATCCGCATCCGCATCCGCACTTCTCCAAAATTCGACATCCGCATCCGCATCCACAAATTAGAAAATATGACATCCGATCCATCACTAATATATATATATATATATATATATATATAT
Organism: Armadillidium nasatum; assembly: GCA_009176605.1. NCBI lineage: Eukaryota > Metazoa > Arthropoda > Malacostraca > Isopoda > Armadillidiidae > Armadillidium > Armadillidium nasatum. The sequence continues at coordinate 27,646 of SEYY01008180.1, forward strand.
ATATATATATATATATATATATATATATATATATATATATATATATATATATATATATATATATATATATATATATATATATATATATATATATATATATATATATATATATATATATATATATATATATATATATATGGGGATGGAGCAATACCAAAATTTAATACCGATACCTAAAAATACCTAAAATACCGATACGGTATATCGAAATATGCCGATACTACCGATACCGATACCGATACCGATACCGATACTTTACTCTTATCCAAAAATTTTGCCGATACCGATACCGATACTGAAAAGGTCGATACCGATACCGATACCGATACCGGTATCGGAAAATATGCCGATACTTGCCGATACCGATACCGATACCGATACTTCACTCCATCCCTAATATATATATATATATATATATATATATATATATATATATATATATATATATATATATATATATATATATATATATATATATATATATATATATATATATGAATTGTAGATCAAGAGTGAAGGGTGAAGAGAGAACTATCGGATTGGTTTAGCATAGGAGTGGGATTGAGACAGGGGTGTGTAATATCTCCATACTATTTAATCTATTGATGAATGGTTTTCTTAGAAAAATGGAGAGAGAAGGGAAGAGTATTACGTTGAGAAATATGGAGGATGAATGTGAAGTGAATGTTTTACTTTTTGCCGATGATGCGGCATGTGTTGGTGGCAGAATCTGGAGAAAAGATGAGAATACTTGTGAGAGAGTTTGAAGGGAAATGTGCAAACACAAGATTGAAATTCAATCCAGCGAAGAATAAACTTATGAGGATTGAAGGTGGGGATGAGGAAATGTGGAGGGAGGAATTGGTTTGTAGAAGTGTGAGAATGGAAACTTGAGGAGGTGAATGAATTCAAATATCTAGTAATGTTGGGTGGAAGGTAAAGGTGGGACGGAAAAAGGAATAAAGAACAGAGTGGTAGAAGGAATGAAAGTATTGGGGGGCCTAAGAAAAGTATGGAAGAAAGGAAAAATTTCGAAAGAAATAAGGATAAGAATGTTTGAATGTATGTGTTCACCTTCTGTATTGTATGTTTGTGAAACATAGACGATAAGTGCTCGGTCGAGAAAAAGTTTCAATATCTTTGAGATGAAAGATTTGAGAGCGATATATAAATTGAGAAGGATTGATAGGATTAGAAATGAAAGAATAAGGGAGATGTGTAAATGGAAGAAGGGTGTAATTGATAGAGAGGAGGAGGATGTGCTAAAATGGGTTGGACATCTGTGAAGAATGAAAGAGAACAGAATGGTTGGCAAGGTACATAGATCCGATGTAGATAGGGGAACGGTAGGGGGAGGGAAAGGCCGAAGTGGAGATGGATGGATGGAGTGAGAGGGATTTTGATGGAAGGAATTTGAGTTTAGACGAGGGTAGAAGATTTGTGGAGACAAAGATGGAGGGAGGTGGTGAAAGCGTTGAAAGGTAAGAATAGTTATGTTTGTAAGGGAATTGTTACGGGCACCACCTCACGAAAGTGGGAAAGGTGATAATGAAATAAATATATATATATATATATATATATATATATATATATATATATATATATATATAATTAACATCCGCATCCGCATCCTCATCAAAATTAACATCCGCATCCGCATCCGAACTTTTTGAAAATTCAAAATCCGCATCCGCATCCGCACTTTCGAAAATTCAACATCCGCATCCGCATCCGCAAATTGGAAAATATGACATCCGATCCATCACTAATATATATATATATATATATATATATATATATATATATATATATATATATATATATATATATATATATATATATATATATATATATATATATATATATATATATATATATATATATATATCTTATTCGAGTGTTTCATAAATGACACCACCAGATGCATGATAGAGTAGAATTTACTCGAAACCACAATTTCTATAAATCATAATATTTGTCAAATTCCAGTACTGCGCTCAAAATCAGCAAACTGTTGCTATGAAAAAAGAAAAAGCTGCACACTCTCGACAGTTCATTCCAATATGTTGTTTAGCATTGTAGTTTTCCAAAGATTTATTCTTGAAGTTTATTGTTGTATAAACCTTACAAACGTCGTCTATAAGAGGAGTTTTAATTGAAGTTTTATTGCTTGCATTTTCGTAATGTTGACAATATCACTTTTGATTAAAAATTTCGTGACACAGTGTGTACAAATTCACAGAACCCAGAAAGTTATCTCTTTTACTGTCGACGTTCTTATATATGTTTAGCAGCTCTCAACCAGAAAATTCCCAAAAAATTGAAAGTTATTATCACTGATTTACATCAACTACT
>SEYY01008180.1:35000-44205 GCA_009176605.1 Armadillidium nasatum
TAAACAACACCTTTGTTTTTAAACTGTTGTTAACTGAAACTCGCGTGTTTGATCCCTTCGAAAGGGTCACTCCTCATATAGTAAACTGATCTAGGGACTTTTGTAATCTGGTACAACATAGCATCTATTTTTTGCCAGCCTATGTGAAATATAAATATGTTTTCTTTTCTAACTTCCTAACTGTATTATAACATAGAACATATTTCTAAATATTTGATTTCTCTGAAATAATATTCTTTGATGATTGTTTCAATTTTTATCAGGTAAGTGTCCATTAATTTTAATATTGAGAATTCAACTGGTGAACACAATCTAAAATATTTTATATATAATAACCTTGAAAAATTAGTGTTTTATCAACAACCATACATATGATCAACTTAATAATGAAATATCTGAATGAGAATTTTTCTTAACATTCAGTCATTTATAGAAGTAAAGTTTAACTTTTCTCTTTTCTCTCTATTTTATTTAAACTCTTACAGTTTTGCGCAGCAACATCACCTTACCTGGGAACAGGATACGCTGAAAATAAGATTTCTCATACCAATTTTCCCCATACCCTATATATATATATATATATATATATATATATATATATATAATACTGTATACTACTTGCTTACTGATGTATAGTTTGCTTCGTAACAAAGAAATGTGATGAATACAAATTACTTGTGATCCAAAATCTTAAACTCTTCTTTTAGGTTTTCCTTTATTAAGATATTCTTGTTTGTCGAAGCCTTATTTTATCTTTTATCTTTTCAATGCTTCTTCTTCCAACATTATCATTCTTTTAATTAAGATCCTTCTCTGGGTATTAATTTTGCTCCTTTCAATCCTTCTTTTATTAAATTTACTGTATATATACTCGATATATATATATATATATATATATATATATATATATATATATATATATATATATATATATATATATATATATATATATATATATATATATATATATATATATATATATATATATATATATATATATATATATATATATATATATATATATATATATATATATATATATATATATATATATATATATATATATATATATATATATATATATATATATATATATATATATATATATATATATATATATATATATATATATATATATATATTTGCAAATTTATTTAATAAAGAATTTATGTTATTAATTTGAAATTTTATATTTGAGAAGAAAAAATAGAAGGGTTTGATACTCAAGTTATTTTTTTTGTTACTTAAAAAAAGATGCACAAAAAAAAAAAAAGCTTTAGGAAAAAGTGGCAACTTTATACATTATAAGTAAAAAAATGAAACAAAAACTATATAGGGGCAAATATTGAGAATATTCTTCTACTTCTACTGATGAGAATTCTTCCTTTTCTGTATATTCTATATTCTAAATTGGTTAAGCCAAGTCTGAAAAAAAAGATATTATAGACGTTTTTTTTTTTCTTTTTTTTGACTTGACTTGACTTGACTCAAAATAAAACTTGATTTAAAAATCCAATTGTAAAATTATATTGTCAATTAATTTGTAGGGAAAATATATAATTCGGTTCCCACTCTTTTTCACTCTTATATTTTACCAATAGAATATAAAGGGGATATATATTTTATTTTTAACACCACCACCACTCACGGGCAAAGCCCTATTCAAGGAGGGGGTGTTGGAAGAATAGAAATAAAGTAAAAAGAGTACAAAAAAAAAATGGTCCCAGCAGGTTCCACCTAACGCAAACTTCTTAAGTGAGCTCCGGCTTGGGCTTTAAAGAAATTGAAATTAAATTCAAGAGGAAACTCAGAAGATGGGAGAGATTTCCACAAAACAGAAGTGGCAGGAAGGAAGGAGGCACCACAGCGGAAAAGCCTTGAGTTGCCTATGTTCACACAAAACTATTGCGCAGACAATGCACCCCTTGTGCTACGAGGACGCAGTAAAGGTAGAGGTACGCGAGTGGATAGTTCCCTCGAGCATTTGCCTCCGTAGTACCTATTGAAGAGAGACAAGGCATCAACGTCACGTCGTAAAGATAAAGAGTCAAGAGAATTAGAAAGAGCGGAACAGTTTATAAGTCTTTTAGCATTTGACTCAACCTTATCCAAAAGACGGGTGAAACCTGAGCTACCCCAGATATGAGAGTAGTACTCCATACAAGGGTTGATGAGGCCCTTGTATAATTGGAGTAACTGCGCAGAAGGAAAAAATTCTCGTAGTCTAAACAGAACTCCCAGCTTCTTTGAGGCAGCCCTTAAAGAGTTGAATTTCACAAGGTTGAGACGACCCCACTGTGAAATTCTATCCAGATCTGCAAGAATTGAAAAGATGAAGACGAGAGGCAACTCTAGATGCAAAGGATGAAGCAGATTTGAAATGAGTAGAAGAATGGAGAGTCATCGACATATGAATGGATAGGGTTAAATGAACAGCTGAGAAGATCATTAATGAAAAGTAGGAATAGAGTAGTGGACAAGAAAGAACCATGAGGAACACCACTATTGATAGGAAAGGAAGAAGAACTCGCTCCATCAACAACAGCCGAATTGGAATGATTGGAAAGAAAGCTAGACATAAGTAAGGAAAGAGAAGGAGGAAACTCAAAGAAGGAGACCTTGGAAAGTAGTGACGCATGCCATACCCGGTCAAACGCTTTAGATATGTCAAGCGCCACAACGTAAGTTTCCCCATGGTCCCTAAGGGCAGAAGACCATTAACCTGTGAGATAGGAAAGTGTATCACAAGTAGATCTCGAACGCCGAAAGCCATACTGATGATCAGAAAGAAAGAAAATGGGATTTCAGATGATCTAAGAAGTGAGAGTTGAGAAGGGTTTCAAAGATCTTAAACAGAGTACAAGTGAGAGCTATAGGGTGATAGTTGGAAGGATCAGAGCGGTTACCTTTTTTTGGAATAGGTTGGACTAATGAACGCTTCCAACACTGAGGGAAATTACTAGTATTGAGGCATAGAGAGAAAAGCTAAAAGAGGGACGGAACTATCTCAGAGGTACACTCCCTTAAAACTCGGGGAGAAACGCCATCCGGGCCGATGTCTTCTTAACGTTCAAAGACTTCAGAAGCCCATGAACCTGATCAAATGTAATCACAGGTAAAGGTATAGGACATCTGAGAGGAGAAGAAGTAGGAGGAGGATTGCTGGAATCATCCAGGGTTGAATTAGAAGAGAGCAGGAGGCTGAAGAGATTAGCCTTTTCAGTTGGAGTTTTAGCAACATAACCATCAGAGAGAATAAGATTAGAGAAGGAAGATTTGCATAAATTTCCGAGATGTCTTTTTTTAATTTCATAATCTCAATTATTTACCATTCGAAGATCTTAACAGTACGAGTATTCCGTGCTAGAAATAAAAATAGTGCCAGTTTGTAAGTTACAATAATTTGCCTGAAGCAGTGTTGCTCTATTTACCATTTCATGTTGCAATTGCCAACTTAATGAAGATTATCAAAGTATCGAGTGTTTGGGTTTATTCTACATTAAAATATATATATATATATATATATATATATATATATATATATATATATATATATATATATATATATATATATATATATATATATATATATATATATATATATATATATATATATATATATAATATAATTAAAAAAAAAAAAAAAAAAATTTTTTTTTATTATTATTATTATTCTTTCGTAGACTGTATTCTGTTTAACTTTTCATTTCACTTATTCAATTATATAGTCAGGTTATCCCAGATTTGTATTTACGTACCTATAGAATCTGCTAACTCCAATTTCTGGATGCTGAAGTTGATTATTTAATAACTATTTTCTTAAGTTTAGGTTGCAGGATGTCTTTTATTAACGAAACTTTGTCAAGAGCCAGAAAAACTTTTTATAAGACTTCACAAAGAGAAATTTTGATATAATTAAAGTGATCAAAGTCCCAGTTGATGTCAGTCAAAATATAATATATTTGCTTCCCACTATTAATTTTGTCCCGTTTGGAAACTATCTGGAGAAGTTATATGACAACTCCTACCAGTGATGACAGTGGTGTCATTTGTTCAATACCTCGGAGAGATTGTGAAGAAGTTTATTCTATTACGTCATTCATCCAACCAACTAAATCATAATCTACTCATATGTATTATTTCATTATTTGCCTTTCAACTGTTTGTGTCAAATATAATCCGTTTACTCTTAGTGTATTATATATGTGCTTTATTATATTATGTTCATAACTACTTTCATCTTATTTTATTTAACATTTACTTTTTAACACGTTGACTGCCGGAAAATGGGGCTGAGCCCGTTTTTGAAATTTTTTTTATTTTTTGACCGATTGAGCTGAAATTTTCAGTATATATAGTTTTTTTCCCGGTCGAAAATAGTCCATTTCTAACGTTTTTACGAGTGATTAACCGTTTAGAAGTTATTTGGGGTCAAATGTTAAAAAAAATTTGAAAAGCGGGGTCAAACCACTGGCCCACATGAGCTGAAATTTTAACTGAACAATCTTAGCCCAATATATGGATGCTGTATAAAGAGATTTTTGATATCACGTCTAGAAAAAAAGTTATAGGCACTCAAATTTTTTTTGAAAAAATATTTCCGGAGAAAAAATTATTTAAAAAAAAATTTTTTTATTTTTTAATTTGTTTTAGAAAGAGGGATAGGTCTTAAATACGTTTATAACATTATAAAATAATATTTTAAAAAGAATAGCTCTTCAAACGGTCATTTTTGTGCCAATTTCAAAAATTTTAAACGTTTGAGAGACTATATCTTTCTTCAACAAATATTATTTTATAATGTTATAAACGTAAGTTATAGACCTATCCCTCTTCTAAACAATATATAAAAATAAAAAAAATTGTTAATTTTAAAATAATTTTTTTCTCGAGGTATGATTTTTTTCAAAAAAAATTTGAGTGCCTATAACTTTTTTTCTAGACGTGATATCAAAAATCTCTTTATACAGCATCCATATATTGGGGCTAAGATTGTTCAGTTAAAATTTCAGCTCATGTGGGCCAGTGGTTTGACCCCGCTTTTCAATTTTTTTTAAACATTTGACCCAAATAACTTCTAAACGGTTAATCACTCGTAAAAACGTTAGAAATGGACTATTTTCGCCGGGAAAAAAACTATATATACTGAAAATTTCAGCTCAATCGGTCAAAAAATAAAAAATTCAAAAACGGGCTCAGCCCCATTTTCCGGCAGTCAACGTGTTAAAAAGTAAATGTTAAATAAAATAAGATGAAAGTAGTTATGAACATAATATAATAAAGCACATATATAATACACTAAGAGTAAACATTAGACACAAACAGGAACAATGATAATGAAAATGAAATAATACATATGAGTAGATTATGATTTAGTTGGTTGGATGAATGACGTAATAGAATAAACTTCTTCACAATCTCTCCGAGGTATTGAACAAATGACACCACTGTCATCACTGGTAGGAGTTGTCATATAACTTCTCCAGATAGTTTCCAAACGGGACAAAATTAATAGTGGGAAGCAAATATATTATATTTTGACTGACATCAACTGGGACTTTGATCACTTTAATTATATCAAAATTTCTCTTTGTGAAGTCTTATAAAAAGTTTTTCTGGCTCTTGACAAAGTTTCGTTAATAAAAGACATCCTGCAACCTAAACTTAAGAAAATAGTTATTAAATAATCAACTTCAGCATCCAGAAATTGGAGTTAGCAGATTCTATAGGTACGTAAATACAAATCTGGGATAACCTGACTATATAATTGAATAAGTGAAATGAAAAGTTAAACAGAATACAGTCTACGAAAGAATAATAATAATAATAAAAAAAAAATGGTTCAAAAGAAAATCAAAAGAAAAGTCATTATATATATATATATATATATATTATATATATATTATATTATACTATATATAATATATATTATATATATATATATATAATATATATATATATTATATACTATAATATTTTAATGTAGAATAAACCCAAACACTCGATACTTTGATAATCTTCATTAAGTTGGCAATTGCAACATGAAATGGTAAATAGAGCAACACTGCTTCAGGCAAATTATTGTAACTTACAAACTGGCACTATTTTTATTTCTAGCACGGAATACTCGTACTGTTAAGATCTTCGAATGGTAAATAATTGAGATTATGAAATTAAAAAAAGACATCTCGGAAATTTATGCAAATCTTCCTTCTCTAATCTTATTCTCTCTGATGGTTATGTGCTAAACTCCAACTGAAAAGGCTAATCTCTTCAGCCTCCTGCTCTCTTCTAATTCAACCCTGGATGATGCAATCTCCTCCTACTTTCTTCTTCTATCAGAGTCCCATGCCTTTACCTGTGTTACATTTGATCAGGTTCATGGGCTTCTGAATCTATGAACGTTATGACATGGCGGATGGCATTTCTCCCGAGTTTTAAGGGAGTGTGCCTCTGAGATAGGGTCCGTCCTTTTAGCTTTTCTCTCTATGCTCAATATAGTAATTTCCCTCAGTGTTGGAAGCGTTCATTAGTCCAACCTATTCCAAAAAAAGGTAACCGCTCTGATCCTTCCAACTATCCCCTATAGCTCTCACTTGTACTCTGTTTAAGATCTTTGAAACCCTTCTCAACTCCACTTCTTAGATCATCTGAAATCCATTTCTTCTTTCTGACATCAGTATGGCTTTCGGCGTTCGAGATCTACTTGTGATACACTTTCCTTCTCACAGGTTAATGGTCTTCTGCCCTTAGGACCATGGGGAAACTTACGTTGTGGCGCTTGACATATCTAAAGCGTTTGACCGGGTATGCATGCGTCACTACTTTCCAAGGTCTCCTTCTTTGAGTTTCCTCCTTCTCTTCCTTACTTATGTCTAGCTTTCTTCCAATCATTCCAATTCGGCTGTTGTTGATGGAGCGAGTTCTTCTTCCTTTCCTATCAATAGTGGTGTTCCTCATGGTTCTTTCTTGTCCACTACTCTATTCCTACTTTTCATTAATGATCTTCTCAGCTGTTCATTTAACCTATCCATTCATATTCGATGACTCTCCATTTTCTACTCATTTCAAATCTGCTCATCCTTTGCATCTAGAGTTGCCTCTCGTCTTCATCTTTTCAATTCTTGCAGATCTGGATAGAATTTCACAGTGGGGTCGTCTAACCTTGTGAAATTCAACTCTTTAAGGGCTGCCTCAAAGAAGCTGGGAGTTCTGTTTAGACTACGAGAATTTTTTCCTTCTGCGCAGTTACTCCAATTATACAAGGGCTCTCATCCCTTGTATGGAGTACTACTCTCATATCTGGGTAGCTCAGGTTTCACCGTCTTTTGGATAAGGTTGAGTCAAAGCTAAAAACTTATAAACTGTTCCCTCTTTCTAATTCTCTTGACTCTTTATCTTTCGACGTGACGTTGATGCCTTTCTCTTTCTATAGGTACTACGGAGGCAAATGCTCGAGGAAACTATCCACTCGCGTACCTCACCTTTACTGCGTCCTCGTAGCACAAGGGGTGCATTGTCTGCGCATAAGTTTTGTGTGAACATAGGCAACTCAAGGCTTTTCCGCTGTGGTGCCTCCTTCCTTCCTGCACTTCTGTTTTGTGGAAATCTCTCCCATCTTCTGAGTTTCCTCTTGAATTTAATTTCAATTTCTTTAAAGCCCAAGCCGGAGCTCACTTAAGAAGTTTGCGTTAGGTGGAACCTGCTGGGACCATTTTTTTTTTGTACTCTTTTTACTTTATTTCTATTCTTCAACCCCCTCCTTGAATAGGGCTTTGCCCGTGAGTGGTGGTGGTGTTAAAAATAAAATATATATCCCCTTTATATTCTATTGGTAAAATATAAGAGTGAAAAAGAGTGGGAACCGAATTATATATTTTCCCTACAAATTAATTGACAATATATTTTACAATTGGATTTTTAAATCAAGTTTTATTTTGAGTCAAGTCAGTCAAGTCACAGAAAAAAAAAAACGTCTATAATATCTTTTTTTCAGACTTGGCTTAACCAATTAGAATATAGATATACAGAAAAGGAAGAATTCTCATCAGTAGAAGTAGAAGAATATTCTCAATATTTGCCCCTATATAGTTTTTTTTTTTTTTACTTATAATGTATAAAGTTGCCACTTTTTCCTAAAGCTTTTTTTTTTTTTGTGCATCTTTTTTTAAGTAACAAAAAGAAAAACTTGATATCAAAACCTTCTATTTTTTCTTCTCAAATATAAATTTCAAATTAATAACATAAATTCTCTTTATTAAAAATAAATTTGCAAATATATTATATATATATATATATATATATATATATATATATATATATATATATATATATATATATATATATATATATATATATATATATATATTATATATATAATATATATATAATATATATTTATATTATATATATACATATATTATATATACATATATATATATATATATATATATATATATATATATATATATATATATATATATATATATTATATATATATCGAGTAAATTAAATAATAAAAGAAGGATTGAAAGGAGCAAAATTAATACCCAGAGAAGGATCTTAATTAAAAGAATGATAATGTTGGAAGAAGAAGCATTGAAAAGATAAAAGATAAAATAAGGCTTCGACAAACAAGAATATCTTAATAAAGGAAAACCTAAAAGAAGAGTTTAAGATTTTGGATCACAAGTAATTTGTATTCATCACATTTCTTTGTTACGAAGCAAACTATACATCAGTAAGCAAGTAGTACAGTATTATATATATATAATATATATATATATATATATATATAGGGTATGGGGAAAATTGGTATGAGAAATCTTATTTTCAGCGTATCCTGTTCCCAGGTAAGGTGATGTTGCTGCGCAAAACTGTAAGAGTTTAAATAAAATAGAGAGAAAAGAGAAAAGTTAAACTTTACTTCTATAAATGACTGAATGTTAAGAAAAATTCTCATTCAGATATTTCATTATTAAGTTGATCATATGTATGGTTGTTGATAAAACACTAATTTTTCAAGGTTATTATATATAAAATATTTTAGATTGTGTTCACCAGTTGAATTCTCAATATTAAAATTAATGGACACTTACCTGATAAAAATTGAAACAATCATCAAAGAATATTATTTCAGAGAAATCAAATATTTAGAAATATGTTCTATGTTATAATACAGTTAGGAAGTTAGAAAAGAAAACAT
>SEYY01008182.1:5000-7500 GCA_009176605.1 Armadillidium nasatum
TTTAGTGTACAGGTGTATATTCAAACATAAAACAAAACCTAACAATATTTTTTTAATCTTTTTATTTTCTCTCTCCTCAGAGTGGGTAGGAAGCCGGTGTTCCTCTCGGCCATTTCTTTTTTACTTGTGGTGGGCATCGGGCAAGTGGTGGTTTTGAATATAGTTTTTTTTACAATACTTCGATTCGTCTTGGGCGCCACCCTACAAGGAATCTTCCTCATTGCTTATGTTATTAGTAAGTTTAAGTTTATTAATAAATCTATATACGAATAGATTAAAACATTCACTAGTTAGTAGTTATTAATAGTTTACTATTTTTATATATATATATATATATATATATATATATATATATATATATATATATATATATATATATATATATATATATATATATATATATATATATATATATATATATATATTCACGATTCACCTATTCAATTCCCTTTATTGGCAACCTCCATATTCCTTTTCATTTTATATGTGGGAATTTGGAGCTTAGAAAACGAAATAATAATAATAATAATAATAATAATAATAAAATAATAATAATAATAATATATAATATAATAATAATAATAATAATAATAATAATAATAATAATAATAATAATAATAATAATAATATTTAGTGTATTATTTATTTTTGTAGAAAAAAAAAAGCTTTTTATTAACATGAGAAGTGACTTAGTATCAATTCTTTATCAGTGTTAGTTTTCAAACATGAATTTGAAGACCATTAATTGGGTTGCCTAGTGATCAGTTTTTTTTGCTGATACTGATTTATTGATTTGAAGATAAAGTTTTAATTTTGGCACAACTCGCTTCAAATTTAAACATATTGAAAATGATTTTTGACTCAACCCTTTGCAAATGTTTTATAAAATTATATTTTTTTCCCTTTCTTCCATCTTTTTAGGGGCACGTTGATCTTTTCTGTTGTTAGTTTATTTCTAAATTAAGGTCTCTAAAGAAGAAGAAAACTATATAGACTATAGAGTAAGCAAATCAATGACATCAGTAGTACTAAACACAACTCCAAAACCAATCTCTATACACCAAGTCCATTCTAAACCCCAATTACGACTTGAGTTTCATTAATATTCCCGATTCTTACTAACGTTACCAACTCAGATTACATCAACCAAAACCAATCCAACTCTCATAACGTAACTTCATAAGAAAATAACAACACTAATATCAAAACCAATCATAACCCTTAACACCAACCCACTTAACTAACCTTAGGTACCAATACCCAGCTCCATTCTCTATATTCTATAACAACACTAACATTGACCAATTTTAAGCAAAATACCAACCCGACGACTAACAGAACCCCAAATCCTAATCCCTACAATAACTTATCCTAATGTATCCTAATCCATACACTAAGTTTATTCTGGAACCTCAAGTCCTAGACCAACTCCTGCACCAACTATACCCAAACCCGAATTTCGTTTTCCAAATACCAACAACACAAGTAACAATGCAAACAAATCTACAACAACTCTAGTATTAGAAGCAACAGACTTAACCGCTATGCTCAGTCATACAAGTACTCAACTGGTAAAGTATTTGAAGAATATTTTATAATGTTCAATATTATATTAATCTTCAAAATTTAAAAACAAAATGATAATTGTTAACGATTTGAATTAAATGAGCTAAATATCAAAATAATGTTCGCTCATATATATATATATATATATATATATATATTATTATATATAATATATATAATATATATATATATATATATATATATATATATATATATATTATATATATATATATATTATATATATATATATTTTTGAATCCTATTGCTAATATCGAAAGCTTCGATAAGAGTCTGGCAAAAACTTTGATTTCCAAACTTCCCTCTTTCGGAATCTATCCTTCTCTCTGTAACTTCTCTGACTTCCTTTCCGGTCGTTCTATAACATCTGTTGTAGACAGCCACCGTATAAATCTATAAATAGTGGTGATCTATAAATAGTGGTGATCCTCAGAGTTCGGTCCTATCTCCAAGTCTTATTTTACTTTCATGTATGATCTTTTCTTTATTACTTCATCACCTTTTCACCCCTATGCTGATTCATTCCTTCATTACTCCTTTCATTTTGAAAGACTCCCCTCTCAACAGCATTTAATTGACGCAAGAAGGGTGGCCTTGTGGTAATTGAACTCTGATCTTTCTCGTATTTCAAATTGGACAATGAAAGATGGTCGTTTTCAATGTCTCAAAAACTCAATTCCACACAACTATGACATCTTCGAAAACATTCGACTCAAACTTTCATCTGTTATCAATATTCTTGGTGTTTATTTTTCTCTTGATCTTTCTTGGAAGAATCATTACTTCTCTTGCTGAACAAGCTTCTAAGAGGTTGGGTGTTCTGAGGCGCCTTTTCTTCAACCCCATAAGGGGTGTTGTATATATAGGTATTGTATCAATTATCAAAGAGCTCTCCTTGAAAGGTGAAGTGCTCTCA
>SEYY01008182.1:15000-25000 GCA_009176605.1 Armadillidium nasatum
CTCTATACTATCGCTATTCTAACGGACACTGCTCTTCTGAACTTTCCCGTCGCATACCGCGTCCATTTAGAAGGACTCTTGCGACACGCTTTTCTACACAGTCTCATCCTTTCTCTGTCCAACTCCGACCTCAGAGTTAACCGCTATGCTCAATCTTACATGCACACTACCAGTAAAATCTGGAACACACCCCCTTTCTTTATATTCCCAACTTCCAAAACTTACACACCTTCAAACGCCGTGTATCGGGACATGTCGACCTTTAACTTAAGTTGACCAGATTCCCGGTTTATCCTTAACTCTGGTAGAAATTTTAATATGCCTCAGGTCTTTGCCCACCAAAAGGGGAAAAAAAGAATATATATATATATATATATATATATATATATATATATATATATATATATATATATATATATATATATATATATATATATATATATATATATATATATATATATATATATATATATATATATATATATATATATATATATATATATATAATATATATATCTTTTTTTTTCAGAGTAAAGCTAGTGAAACAAGAAAAGTCAAATGGAACGAACGTTTCTTAAATATTTCATCTCAAATGAAAACAAAACAATTCCACAAATTTTCTTAATTTTTATTGAAAAAAAAAAAATTTTCATTCATTAAAGAAACCATTTTAATCATTTTGAGTCTTAGATAGACTTTCGTGATCCCATGAACATTTTTTGTCAGATTGCTCAGGTTTTGTATAAAAGTATTTAGAGTTTTTTTTTTTTTAAAAAGATTTATCATATTTATTGACGCTGTACAAACTAGTAGATTCTTTGGAACAAAAAAACAAAAAAAAAACTTTGAAATAGTGTGTTTGTGTGCTGCACCCGAGTTGTAAAAACTTTATTCCTTCATCATTTTAGTTCGTAAAAATAAATTTTTCTAAAAATTGTTTTATCTTTATAATCAGTAAATTTTGACCATCAACAATTACTTTGTCAATTTCTCTCAAATTCATGAAAAGATGTTTAGTTTAAAATCAGAAAAAAATTTGGTATTTCTATTTTTAATTAACTTAATATTTTTTTAAAGACATTTTCAAATAAAAAAAGTATTTAGCCAGAATGTAACTGCCATTTTTTCTTTTGAATTTTACTTACAAAAGATATTTTCTTTAAAATAAATTATGTGCTTGATTCTTATTTTTTATTTTTTTATTTTTTTATTTATTTGTTTATTTTAAAGGTTTGTCTTTTAAAGGAGAAATTATTAATATCTTACGAGTAAAGGTTCTCTATACTAGGATTAATTTTAAATGATACTATCACAAGATATTTTTTAGCAAAAATAGATTTCACAAATACAGTTAAAAGCTTTTGTTTTAAAGTATCCTGCCCGTGGTTCGGTGCTGAAAGGTTTGAAAACCACCCATACAGATGTTAAATAGTATAGAAAACTAGTAAAGCAGTTAGTTTTGGTTTCGTGCTAAAAACCGTCACTTGTCTTCGATGTCGAAGCAGTTTAAACTTAACCTCACATAACAGAAAACCAACTTAGACAGTAAAATGAACAAGCATTTCTAATGTAATGCTAATCCCATGAAGGAAGGTTTGTAGTCGGCTATTCGTGCGTCAGGAAATAAAAATAGTCACATATCGAATTCAGCAAAGGTGAAGTTCTTTGATCTTTCCCTTTCATAAAAATTTAATAAGAACATCGAAAACTTCTTATCCACTTTCACGGAAAATTTATTTCTAATAAACTAAAAATATTTTGAAAGACCAAAAAAAAGTAATAAAATCTATTTTGCTTGAGTGTGAAATGCAATTAATTAAAATATCGCAGTTTACTTTCAATATTTAAATAGTTTTGGCAGTGATTATTGCTAAGAAATATTTCAAACTTTTATCATTTAATATTTAAAAAAAAACCAGAATTATCCTGTTCTCGAGAACATTCTCCATCAGCAATATATATATATATATATATATATATATATATATATATATATATATATATATATATATATATATATATATATATATATATATATATATATATATATATATATATATATATATATATATATATATATATATATATATATATATATATATATATTATATTATCACCTGTGTATGACCAGCAAAATAGATTCCTCACATAATATACAAATAAAAGACAAATCTCACTACAGCTTATTCAATTATTAAATTATAATTACTACACTGAAGATTTGTCTCCCTCAAATCAACTGTGCAAAAATCGATAATTTCAAATAATGCACGCGCCACTGGAAAACGTTCTTAGCATACTCTTAAGGAAGCGTGACGTCATATGTAAATATTATTTAGCCAGAACTTTCAATTGTGCTGATGATATGTGGACTTTGACATTGGCAGGACTTCATGTTGATTTTATTTATTTATTTATTTTTTTGTTTTACTATTAATGGAAAAGTTTTTCCTGTTTCTTTTTCATTTTTTTTTACTCGTTTGTTTGCTTCTTGTTGTCCCTCTGTACATGGGTACTGCTGAGCAGGATGAAATTGTTAATGACATACTTCTACAAGGACGGGAACGCCGTTTGTCATCAGCCCAAAGTCCCTCTAGATCCCTCGTTGACTCGACCCAACCATTCACATTCACACTCGACCCAAGATGTTCTCATACAGTCCACGGAGGGTAAGCTTATTTTCACAAACTGCGGAACATCTCCAAGCTTCTCTCAGTGGTCTTCTAGAAGCAAATGGTAATTGTTTGTCAGAGTGGTCTGTTAAACGATTTTAACCATTTTCGCACAGAACACAGAAAATACAATAAAAATAAGAATAAAAGTATATACACTTTTCACAAATAATATACTTTAAGATGAATAAGACTCTGGCCATGGCTTTCATATGTGATTAAATAAAATATATGCAAAGCTATGGTTTCTAAACCTGATGAATTCAAGTTGCTATAATTTGCAATATTGCTAGAACTTTATATATATATTATATATATATATATATATATATATATATATATATATATATATATATATATATATATATATATATATATATATATATATATATATATATATATATTGAAGTAATATACTCACATCACAGATATTTTGATATTGTACTTTTATTTTTATTATAAACTGGTATCCAGTGTTCACATGGTTTGGCCTATTTGTTCTCCATTAGGCATTCTTTTACCCTTTGAGTCCAGGTTAGGTTAAGTTGAACTATTTTGTTAGATTTTATAATTCAGTAAATTTTTTAAAATCTAACAAGTTTGATAACCTAACTTGACTTAAGGGGTAAAAGTATGCCTAATAGTCAGTAAATAGGCCAAACCTCACGAATGTTGAAAATGTCAATGTGTATAAAAAAATAGAAATAAAAATGTAAAATAAAATATCTGTGACATGAATGTACTGCTTCGATATATATATATATATATATATATATATATATATATATATATATATATATATATATATATATATATATATATATATATATATATATATATATATGTACATTATTGCTTATGGGATATATATTAATTTAACTTCTTGCAATATTGAAATTTATTACAGCTAGAATTCATCAGATATGGTAACCATGGCTTTGCTCATATTTTATTTTGTTGCATACAAAAGCTATCATCAGAGTTTTATTCGTATTGAAGATATATATATATTTTTATTGGTGAAAAGTGTAGATATTTGCTAGTTAAATAAATGATGTTATAGGTCTCTTAATGTAATAGTTTTGGTTTTATTTTTATTTTTATTACATTTTCTGTGTTCTGTGCAAAAAGGTTAAAATTGGTTAACAGGCCATTCTGACAAAACAAATACCAAGGTCAGGCGGTACATTTTGAGATTCCTTCCCTGGACAATTTCCCTATATCACTTACTGGCATCACTAAATTATGAGAGTACAAGGTGCAATGCTTTGTTCTAAGATCAGAAAGTAATGATATATACCTCATAAACTATGGAAAATTTCACCCTGTTAGTTCAGATCTTACAGAAGAAGAGATTCTTGAAGACTTGGGTCTAATGGACTAGACCTCCTACACTATCTTGGCAGTGAATAGACTGAAGGTGAATTCTACAGAGGATGAGTTGATAGATACTATGACTATTCATATTAAATGTAAAGGTCTCCTCCCAGCCAGGTCTGTATAAATCGACATTCATATCTTGTTCTCTCCTTTTCTCTTTCTGTTCTGAGATGTTTTACCTGTTGGAGATTTGTCCATTGCCAACTTACATGTTGATCAAAAGTATGATGCTCTAATTGCAGTGATTTCTGTTCTGCTAATGGTTGCGCTAATGCTCTGTCCTGTTATTTCTGTAATAGCTCATAAAGTAACCTCTAAACAATGCCCATTTTACAACAAGCTTTAGAACAAAAATTTCATTATCAAGGCCAACCCTCAGGACCTTTATCTCCTAATATGATGGCCCTTCGGAAACTCAACCCTCTTCCTTGTACTCCCCAATGAAGAGTTTACTTTTTCACTACATACTAATATTTATGAAATATCAATTTTAATATTGAAACAATGTTCATTTATATATTAAAATATCATTCCATCAAATTCAACTCCTTTATACAATAATAATGATACTGTACATTTTTGTGTTAAAACTTTTAGGTTTTTAGTGTTTTTATTGTACACATGTGGTCTTCATGTCTCAGTTAAGCTTTATTTAATGCATCTATGTTTTTGTTTCGTTTTTATATAGCTTCAACAAAGTG
Source organism: Armadillidium nasatum (assembly GCA_009176605.1). Classification (NCBI taxonomy): domain Eukaryota; kingdom Metazoa; phylum Arthropoda; class Malacostraca; order Isopoda; family Armadillidiidae; genus Armadillidium; species Armadillidium nasatum. The sequence goes on from SEYY01008182.1 coordinate 19,754, forward strand.
AAAATAATTAGAAATCAAAAGTGGCTTAACTACCAAAATTTTCCTCATACAAATATAAGAAAAATAGAGATGGTAAGAAGTCACCAAGGCCTATCAAGATTTTCCCTGTCAACCCTGCAATATGCAAAATATGTCCCCCAACTTATGCTATATGAACTAAACATGCAATGGCAAAAAACTGTACCCATTGGTTTGTCAATAATATCATAATTATCATTCTTATTTGCAGCAAGCAGGTAAACTTTAATAACTAACTACCATATATTGTAAATGATTCAAAATATTAACTTGTCTTGCTTAAAAAATACTTTCACATCTTGATGGCAATGACTTCTTTACATTTTTATTATGACCTCTGGTGAGCCTATTGTGATCTAATGAGAACTTGCTCTCTTCTAAATTGTCAATTGCTATAAACATTTTGAAATCCTAAATCAAATCCTGCTAAGAAATCTTTCCCAGTTCTATAGCCTATCCTTTTAACTCTCATTTTCAAATTCAAAAATTCATTTTGCTCTTTGCTGTACTGCTTCCATCATATTAATGCCTTATCTTAGGTAAGGAGCCCAAACCTGTGCAGAATACTTAATCAGAGTTCTAACATAACTAATCATCTCCTTTTATAATTAATATTCAGTTTATTATTCCTAACATTTGGTTAGCTCCATTTTTGACCTCTAAACACTGTTCTAAGCTTTCAAAATACTGCTGAAAATCACTCAAATCTTTTTCTTTCTCTATGGACTCGAGCCATTCCCATACATTTCATAATTGAAGTTCTTATTAGAATAGCTCCTGTGACAAACTTTACACGTTTTATTATTAAAATTCATCTGCCATTTTTTAGTCCAAGCAACAAGTTTATTTAAATCATGTTGAATCCCTCAGTACTTTAACAGGATAGGCTAGTTTAGTGTCTTCAGCATACTTAGAAGCTAAACATCTTATTTCCTTACCCAAATCATTAATCTAGACTAGGAATAGAAGACACCTTCAGCACAGAACCCTGAACCTTACTCTCCACCAGCTCCCATTTTGACTTATTGCTGTTAATACTCCACACTGTCTCCTTTCCTTTCACCACTCTTAAATCACAATGAGATAACTTCTGAATCAACCTATTTATGGAGTACCTTATCAAAAGCTTTGCTAAAATCGGGATATACAGTATCAGCTTGTTCTCCTTTGTTGATGCAGTCAGTAATAGGCTTCACAAATTCCAAAATATTTGCCTGACATGATTTACTTTTTCTAAAACCTTCTAGTCAACTAAATGCATTTCTGTTCAACTTTTCAATATTTTTTCAAGAACCTTCATTACTAATGAGGTTAATCTAACTGACTTGTAATTTCCAATACCATTCCTACTACTATTCTTATAAATTGATACCACATAAGCAATATTTAAATCTGGTATTTCACAATAATTAAGAGACCTATTTAATACTAAAATAAATCATATGTGTCACTATTACTACCTCCCTTTAGGATTCTTCCACATAAACCAGTAAGACCTGCAGACTTATAATAAATATGTTCAAGTAAATCTTTAATAATCTCATCAACATTAACCCACAGTGTACATTTTATTATCATTGTTGGCAATTTGGTCATGGATCTAACTTGTCAGTCTAAAATTTGATGTGTTATTTGTGTTGGATTTCATAATGCTTTTGCTTTTACAAAAGCTTCAAAGTGTTACATCTGTGTTGGAGAACATACATTAAATAATAATCAATTCCAAATACATCAAAGGCATACATCACAAAGGATTTTCCTGGTGACAACTTTTAGGTCATCAGACTTTGAGCACTTTGGCTTTACAGGAATTGAATCCTGTTGGGAAATTTACCAAACTCCATCATCCTATTGGATCTAGCAGGATTAATTCTATATCTCATAATAAAGAATAAGATCACTTACAACCATCAATCCATCACCACAAAAAACATTATAATATACTGTGATGAAATGACAGATGTGGAGAAGGATAGTTTGCAGGAGGATTATATATTGGGAAACATTTTCCTTTAGAGGGGTGAGAATGGGAGAGCAACAGGGTGTGTGGAATGCAAATGTTGTTGTTGTATGCAGTTGATGTACTTTTGGTAGGGACACATGGAAGAGTTTGTAAAATATGTGACGAGTTGGGCTTCAGAGTAAATGCTGTTAAGAGTAAAGTGTTGTGGATGAAAAATGAGGGAGAAAGGTGTGGATGGGGAAGATGAAATGCAAATTAAAGTGGTGAGAGAGAAATTGAAGTGGGTTAATTCATTTAAATATCTGCAGGTGAATTTTGGGGATGGGGATCGTAGTGAGAGTGTTTAATTGGAGCATAAAATAAGAGAAGAGAAGAAAGCGTTGGGAGGTTTGAGGGATATTTGGAGTAGAGAAAGGTTACCAAAAGACTTAAACACCTTCAAACGCTGTGTATCAGGTCATGTCGGCCTTTAATTTGACCAAGTTCCCGAATTTCCCCCTAAGTGTGGTTGAATTTTAGTAGGCCTCTGGCCTTTCCTACCATATATATATATATATATATATATATATATATATATATATATATATATATATATATATATATATATATATATATATATATATATATATATATATATATATATATATATATATATATATATATATATATATATAATATATATATATATATATATATATATATATATATATATATACTGCGTTTGAAGGTGTACGAGTCAAAGGAAGTTAGGAAAATAGGTAAAGGGGAAGTTTTCCAGGCAACACTAGTAGAGTATATGTAAGATTGAGCGTAGTAGTTGAGTCTGGTGTCAGAAAGTTGGACATAGAATGAATGAGACTATGTAGAAAGGCGTGCCGCTAAAGCCTTTCTCAGTTTAGTTGGTATGAGACGGGAGAGTTCAGAAGAGCAGTTTCCGTTATAATAGCAGTTGTAGAGACAAAGTTACACAACCGTTTGATGGGCCGAAAGAGATTGCAAAGAGGTAGTAACTTCGAAAGAGTTTTTAAGATGAAAAGCCTTAGACTCCACCTTTTTGAGGAGAAGTGTTTAATTGGAACTAACCCAGGTGTGTTAGTCAAACTACGTACAGAAGCGAATAACACCTATATAAAGAGCAAGCAACTGGAGTGAAGTGAAAATTTTTGAAGTAGCCTCAGAACACTCAACCTCTTAGAAATTGTTTAGAAAGAGAAGTAATGTAATCTTCCAAGAAAGATCACAAAAAAAGCTGTAAAGAGAATTTTACCCGAAGACATCCACTTTCATCCAATTAAAATGATGGGTGTGCAAGAACTCATTGCGAGAGACTGGTTAGGCTCTAGCAGTTATGGGAGAATATTGTGCAACAGGTTCAGAAAAAATGACCTATTACTCTCGTGCATTGACGAAAGTCATTTTCACTCGAGTGACTGTGTAAGCATGCATACAAAAGCTTCGTTATTGATCTGAAGATAATCCTCGCATGCTACACGAAAAAAGACTGTTGCACTCCTAGCGAGTGTCTGTGTAGAGCGTTGTTGCCGATATTGGCATCATGGCTTCATGGGTCATTATTTCTTAATGGGTGGTGTTTCTTTTTCCGTAACGTTCATATACTCTAAAACCTTTGAAGGCTACCTACTCAAATATCCTGAGTTTGAGGAACGCAGTGTGTTGTTTCAACAAGATAGAGCTACAGCACACAGCTCAAAGGTCATTGCAATTTTTAAGTTTTCAAATTGGCTTATCTCGTTGTGTGGCGATGTTGCCGTCCTCTCTGGTCTCACTCGTTGTGATTGTTTTCTGTGGGGCTACTTAAATCATGAATGTATACTCATCGATCACAAACCATTGACACCTTTAAGGTTACTATTAAGCGAGAGATATCCTGACATGGCCCATTGAGTCATGGCAGTCTTCATAATATAGATGGAGGGAGTGTGTTCCAGACTTTACCAGTAGAGTACATGTAAGATTGAGCATAGTGGTTAGGTCTGGGGTCGGAGAGTTGGACAGAAAGGATGAGACTGTGTAGAAAGACGTCTCGCACGAGCTGTTCTCAAGGGAGGAGGTATGCGACGAGAGAGTTCGAAAGAGCAGTGTCCGTTGTAATATCGATAGTAAAGAGAAAGTGACGCAACAATTCGACGGGCAGAAAGAGGTTGGAGAGAATTAGTGAGAGTAGGAGAGTGGATAAGACGAAAAGCCTTAAACTCCACTTCTAGGAGAGCTGTATGACTGGAACCATCCCATATGTGGGAGGCGTACTCCAAACAGGGGAGAATAACGCCCCTATAAAGAGCAAGCAACTGGGGTTGTGTGAAGAAGTTCTGAAGGCGCCTCTTAGAAGCTTGTTTAGGAAGAGAAGGCAAAAGTTTGAGTGAAGAGCTCAGCTTTAGTAGAGGAAGGTAAAACGGCAGTTGAACCGTCAGAAGATACTAGAGGAGGGAAAGAGGAAGAAGAAAAGTTAGAGTTGACATTTTTTGCAAAATGCCAGAAAGAACGTAAAGAAGAGGAGCCAGAAAGATTTTTTGCATTTTCTACTTAGAAGAGTTTGTAGTGTTACGCAGAATAGGTTTTGCACGATTCCGAGATGAAATATAAGTTGCGTGAGTTTCTGGGTTTGAAAACTACTGAAGGTAGTCCCTGCGGCGGATAGCGCAAGAACAAGCAGAGTTAAACCAAGATTTGTTAGGCTAGTAGAAGGGAAAGAATATAGAATGTACGCCCTCGTGCCAGAGAGAATCGCCTCGGTTATGCGCTCTGCACACTCAGAGAAACCCCTCCCACGGAAACAGTAATCATTCCATGGAAAATTAGAAACATACAACCGCAAGTCAAACCAGTTAGTAGCACCGAAATGCCAGAAACGTCTCGCCGAAGGCAGGGGCCGTTCTTGCAGAAGAATTGAAGAGACAGAACAAGATACAGAAATAAGAAGGTGATCGGATGAACCCAGAGGAGGAAAGAGTTTAACAGTGTAAGGAGAAGGATAAGAAGTTAGGAAAAGATCTAGTATGTTGGGTTCATCATCAAGGCTGTCAGGGATACGGGTAGGGAGATGCACCAACTGCTCAAGGTTATTCTAGATAGAAAAGTCGTAGACGAGTTCACCAGGTGCATCATGAGAACTAGAAGAAAGCCATTGGCGGTGGTGAATATTGATATCACCTAAAATAATTTCTTAGAAAGTAGAAGAGGAAAGAATGTGTTCTATTTTGGAGTTAAGATAGCTGAAGAATTTAGATAGTCTGTAGAGTTAGGAG
>SEYY01008182.1:30000-45000 GCA_009176605.1 Armadillidium nasatum
TATATATATATATATATATATATATATATATATATATATATATATATATATATATATATATATATATATATATATATATATATATATATATATATAGGACGAAGGCGGCGCCCGATAGATGAAGATCCCTCTTAGAATTTACAAATTCAAAACAGTTGGTTCCTTTCTTGCCTCACCTACACAGAGGGTAGTGCGTTCGAGTATAAATTTGTTGTGTCCACAAGCTAGTTCAGTGACCACTATTTCACTTCTCATCCCCTTCGCTTAATACAGCCTACAGGCTTGCCCACACAGATACATACTCACATTTTCTTTAATCATATTTAAAAGTGATGACGAATCACATTACTCGGAGATGCTTGAAGAGGCATTTAAAGAAATTGCCACTTCCATTCCTAATATGATAATCGCTTGAAATTTTGCTGCCTCTGGTGATAACGTTGGTACTGTGAATGTTCTTTCCCTTTTTTCGGATTCTTGAATTTTTGATCTTCCGGCTTGTACTGGTATAGTCTTTTTTTGTTATCTATATCTGTTACATTTATGTTCTTCATTTTTGGTGAACAACACCTAAACATCATCGCTTCTTAGCCAAAAGTTTCTGTCTCGGGTTTCTAATTTGGAGTATTCTGAATTTTGTACTTTATTGCCTCGCATCACCTAAAAATCTACAGCTAAATTCATCCGTTTTGTTTATTTATCACTTAACTCACAATCCAATATTTTTCTATTATCTAAACTTTAAAATGGAGCTCGTTCTTTTGTCTTCTTTGTTCTATGAAATCATCATTTTTGGTGATTTCCAATGACTTTCCTCTAGATCTCAAGATTCAGCTGGTGAACTTGCCTATCATTTCTCTATCTGAAAAAGTCTTGAGCAAATGGTGCATATCCTTGCTTATACCCCTGATTATACTTGAAACAAACCTAGCACATTAAGAATAAATGTTTCACAAATAAATATTTAATTTAGGAGTATTCAATATAAGTATATGGGGGTTCACATATGTAATGTTATGACTCAGGGGTTCCACAAGCCAAAAAAGGTTGGGAGGGAACCCCACCCAGATCTAGTTGAAAAATGAAACTTAGAAATTCATCAGTCAAATAATAGAAGACGTTTGATCTACTAATCTTTGTATCAGATTAAATTAATTTTTACATTATCGATTTTAAATTTGATTAATTAGTCACAACAGTTTGGGGTTTAATCAAGAGCACAGTATATCGTTTTGTATCGATAATATCATCAGCTTCATCCATATATATATATATATATATATATATATATATATATATATATATATATATATATATATATATATATATATATATATATATATATATATATATATATATATATATATATATATATATATATATATATATATATATATATATATATATATATATATATATATATATATAGGCGACGATAAGGCCCACGAGGGCTCCGCAATGCTAGGGGCCCCGGATCTTTAGCCAAAAAAGCCAAACATTTAATTAATCAGTTTTTGTCAAAAGATCGGTTTTAACCTTAGATAAAATCCTAGTAAGAGAGTTAGAGAAAAGATATTTCATAGATTCAGAATTAGATACGTTATGAACATAGATAAAATGTATTGAAAAACCATGTCCACACAAATTCGACATTTTAAACCACCCAACACACGCTTGAACTAATACAAGTTAAAAAAAAAAAAAAAAAAAAGTAACTAGCAAAATGTTTGGACAAAAGAAGTTTTCTGTATTTCTGTTTTCAGATCCTATAGGAAAATTAGGATTAAATTTACCAGCTTAAAAATAGTACATAAGACTTTTAGATTTCCATAAAACTTATTAATTAACTGTAACATTAAACCTTAAGCCAACCAAAGTTTAAAACATTTAAAATTTTTTTGTAAAAAATAAATATTTTAAAAGATTGGCTTTCATCGAATTTACAATAATCTGTTCGAATAATAATAATAATAATAATAATAATAATAATAATAATAATAATAATAATAATAATAACAATAATAATAACAATAATAATAATAAAATAAAAATAAAACTTCAGGAGAGTTCAAAAGAAACATCCATTTATAACGATATATATATATATATATATATATATATATATATATATATATATATATATATATATATATATATATATATATATATATATATATATATATATATATATATATATATATATATATATATATATATATATATATATATATATATATATATATATATATATATATATATATATATATATATATATATATATATATATATATATATATATAGTTTATACCAATGAAAACAAGTTTCTTTTTATACATTTTACAATAATAAAGAAATATATTTGAAATGTGATTGTTATTTTTTTTTTTTTTTTTTTTTTTTTTTTAGTCTCAGAATCCTGAATGGGGTCTGAGAGACACAGATGACCTTGAAAATGAAGCCCGCAAGAATGGACTCGAACTTGAAACGATGTTTGATATGCCAGCAAACAATAAAACTTTACTGTGGAGAAGACTTCACTCAACAAAACTTTAAATTCAACGTAAATTTCAAAAAATTGAGGTTATATATATTTCTGTATATATATATATATATATATATATATATATATATATATATATATATATATATATATATATATATATATATATATATATATATATATATATATATATATATATATATATATATAATGGGGGAGGGAAGTAGCTCTCCCGAGGCGATGAGATTACCACCTATTGGGCAAACGGGATGTTAAGGGTACTTCCCATCTCATCCCGGTGCCCAATGGTTCGCTCCCTTTCGTGCTCACCTTCTTCTACACGGAGTAGGCTCTCCTTTACACTCATAAAAACGTTAATACTAACACACCCTTTTTTTTCTTAAATAAATAATGGCGTCAACTTCGGTAGCCTCGGAGAAGCCCCGGGGGGCCACTTCCAAAAATAGCCCCTCATCCACACCTTTCCCCGTTACCACTTGGGAGTTGGTTGCCTCCGGTGATGGGTTTGGTGCAACCAAGACACAGCTTCCGGCTTGTCCTGATGCACGGTCTATTTTTTTTCATTAATTTCTGCAACATTCGCGGTCTGCACTCCAATTTCCACTTTGTTGAACATCGCCTCTCTTCTTCTAGACCTCACCTTTTGTTCTTGACCGAAACTCAGATGTTTGAGCTTTCTGATAGCAAACCCTATTCTGTTTCCTCCTACTGTCTCTATCCTCAATTTGCAGCCAAAGGCGGTTGTTGTGCATACGTGCGCAACGATGTCGTTTGTTCTCGTGTCTCTAATTTGGAGTCTTCCGAATTTTCCACCTTATGGCTTAGGCTCTCTTGCCATTCTACGACTCAATTCATTTGTTCTGTTTATTTATCTCATAATTCTAGCGAAATCCTAAATTCTTCGGCTATTTAAACTCCAAAATAGAGCACATTCTCTCTTCTTCTCCTTTCTCTAAAATCATCATATTAGGTGATTTCAATGTTCACCACCGCCAATGGCTTTCTTCTAGTTCTCATGATACAGCTGGTGAACGTGCCTTCCATTTCGCTATCCAAAACGACCTTGAGCAGTTGGTGCAGCTCCCTACTCGTATCCCTGATCGTCTTGGAGATGAACCCAACATTATAAACCTTTTCTTAACTTCTAATCCTTCTCCTTATACTGTTAAACTCTTTCCTCCTCTGGGTTCCTCCCATCACCTTCTTATCTCTGTATCCTCTTCTATCTCTTCAAGTCTTCGCAGGAAAGACCCACTTCTATTGAAAGGAAACGTTTGTGACATTTCAGTGCCGCAAGCTGGTCGTGCTTCTTCGATTTCCCGTGGAATGATTACTGTTTCCGTGGGAGGGGCCCTCGGAATGTGCAGAACGCATAACCGAGGTGATTCCATATTCTTTCCCTTATACTAAACCTAACAAACCTTGGTTTAACTCTGCATGTTCTCGTGCTATCCGTCGCAGGTATGCTGCCTTCAGGGACTACCGTCGTCTTCAAACTCCAGAAACTCATGCAACTTATATTTCATCTCGGAATCGTGCAAATTTATTCTTCGAGATACCAAAAACTCTTTTCTCCGTCGTAAATGCAATAAATCTTTGTAGTTCCTCTTCCTCTCGCCCTTTCTGGCATTTTGCACAAAATGTCAACTCTAACTTTGCTTCTTCCTCTTTCCCTCCTTTAGTATCTTCTGACGGTACAAGTGCCGTTTTGCCTTCCTCTAAAGCTGAACTCTTCGCTCAAACTTTTGCTTCTAATTTAACCTTAGACGATTTTGGAGTTGTCCTACTCCTTCAACCCCCTCCAACTCATCTATGCCTAAAATTAGAATTTTTTAGTTTTTTTTACATTCATAAATGGTAGTTTGCAGAAACGGATTTCCATTTTACTAATTCTCTTCAAGGAACTGCATATTTCTTTGGTTCAATGGTTAATCCCTGGCATTTCATGATAATCATAATTATGACCTCTGTTCAACCTCCTTCAAGATCAATGTAAATTTTCTTACCACCTATTTCGATTGCTTTTGCGAGTAGACTTTAAGTCCCTAACCTGAATTTTTTACCAACGGATGTCCTCATAATTCCATTTCTCCAACTTCTATTGTCTAGTGTTTCGTTAATGCGTCCTTATTTCTGCTTGGTATTCATCTTTCTCTCCTATACTTTACCTGGAAAGGGTCCTGTGACTAAGACCTTGAAGTAATCGTAACAGTGGAATGAACTTGAGAATTAAGGTATAGTGTTTCTTAAAACGACAGTGTCTTTTGTCAAATTCGCTCAGCTTCCGATCTGTTATTATTTATGCACAGTCATTTAATAACAATATGACTGTGGTTTATAAAGAATATTTTTTCTTTTATACAAATAAGATATATTTCCTTCATTGTATACAGAGTTGCAGGTGTGAAATGCCTACTTCAGTTACAAGGTCTTCTATTTTTTCAATAAAATAGAGTAGTCATTTCTGTGCAAAATGTGAGATTGATGATAAGCCTTTTACGATAGTTTTTCTTCTGGTGCTGTCTGCAAAATTTCATAATATACACATAAAGTCCAGATAGCTTATCTAAACTAAGGTGACCATCCGTCCCGATTTTTTAAGCCGTCTCCCGATTTTTTTTAGAGGGTAAATCGGGGCGGATAATAGTATTTTATCCAACTTTTGTTTAAATTAGAGATGTATTTTTTTTGTAGAATGTCCTTAACTAATAAACTATATGACTTGTTTTTGAAAACAAAATTCGTATATCTTCTTTATATTAAAAATCACCCTTCTTTATGCATCCCTTACGAGCAGGGTATTTGGGGGGGGGGGGATGTCCAGAAGCATCCCGATTTTTGGTTAGAAAAATATGGTCACCTTAATCTACACTTATTTTATTGAAAATAATAATTTTTTATAATTAGGTTGTATATAAATGAGTAAACAGTTAAAATATTTTCTACAGTAAATATATACTGTATTAACACCGTTATTTAAAATGTATTTTGTAAAACACTTTTAATAAGTGGATTACATCAAAGAAAAAATCGGAAAACAGGTTTTAAGTTAATTTATTTTTTGCCTACCGCAGCATATAAAATACATTTATAGTGAGGATCCGTTGCAGCTTCTGGTTAGTTTGAGTGATGAGGTACGTAACTGTGTATTTTGGCAAAGCATCAGATTGAAAATTGGGAAGATCTCTGGGATTTATTCGAAGCTGGGAACACTTTCTCTCTCTCTCTCTCTCTTCTTTTTTATCCTCAACACCTTCGGGTAAAAAATGAACAAAAGGCAGATAATTTCTAAGGTATTTTTATTCTTTTTTGAATAATAATTATATAATAATAAATAATAATAATTATATAATAATAACAATAATAATAATATATAATATGCGGTCAGACGTTAAAGAGAACGCAGTTGCCAACACAGGAATTATTTTGTGTCTATTAATAAAGAATTATGAGAACTATTCGTCTTAAAATTATAATAAGAAAGGCTTTAATATAATATATAATTTATAAATTGCATGTATTTATATATATGTATATATAAAAACTTATTACATTGTAGAAAACGTTACAATAACGCTGTTGGCCCATAGATAAATAACACACATAAAAGACGATAAATTTTAAGAATGTTTTTTTATATATTTTTTTTCACCATTCACAGGAATTAAAAACAAAAAAAATGAAAAGCGTTTTTTAACAATTAAAAACATTCATCAATACACTACTTTAATTACTTTAGAAATTGATCACATGGCTTTATGAAAAACTAATATATATATATATATATTATATATATATATATATATATATATATATATATATATATATATATATATATATATATATATATATATATATATATATATATATATATATATATATATATATATATATATATATATGTATTTATAAATATTTAAAAAAAAGAATTTTTTTTTTTGCACAACTGATTTTTAAAGGTACTTTTATTTTAGTGATTTTTTTATTTTATCTTTTAATTAATAAGTAGCAACAGATTGAGAATTATTTTTTTTTCACTAAAAATAAAAAAAGAAGGAAAAAATTGTATGGCACAACTCGTATGAGTATTTTACAAATTAATTTACTCTTGCAAATCACACGCACAATATATATATATATATATATATATATATATATATATATATATATATATATATATATATATATATATATATATATATATATATATATATATATATATATATATATATATATATATATATATATATATATATATATATATATATATATATATATATATAAATGATATATTATGCTTGAATTTAAAAAAAAAAGGTGTATGGTGTAGGCCATTGCCTCCGTTTCACATCCAATTTAATAATTATAAAAAATAATGATAAATTAAAAAGGATTGCATTGATGATTGCCAATCAAAGTGAATAAATTTTTTTAGTGCCTTAATCAATCATGTAAGTCTTTTATTCTTTTCTTTTTATGGTGCCAAAAAACTTTTCTTCCTAATATTTATGAGACGGAGGCCTCTGTCAAATGGGACAGAAGTAGTCCAATTCGTAACAAGAAATCTTTCTAAACAATTAACGGCTTATATATATATATATATATATATATATATATATATATATATATATATATATATATATATATATATATATATATATATATATATATATATATATATATATATATATATATATATATATATATATATATTATAAAAAATTTTTAAAAAAATTGGTAACATTTTCATAAATTTGATATTAAATAAAAAATAAAATATATTCTAATCTATGTAATATTCAATTTATAGAATTTATAAAAGGTAAAAAAAAATAATAATGTAAAAAAAAAAATTAAAGGTTTGTTGTTATAGCACAATATTTACATCATCTGAAACGTTAAAACGTGCTTATAGTAATAATAACATACTGTTTACCACTCAAAAAATAAGGTAGAAGAATTGTGTGATGAAGAAGAACCGTTTCAAAACGTACTGTACGGGTGCAATAGGAATAAGCATGGTATACAATACCTCATTTCACATATCAAACCAAAGTATTTAGTAGGTATTTATACAATTATTAACTTTTCTACTTGTTAAAACATTTAGAATTTATTTTGAATAATCGGTTAAGAAATGCTTTATATAACAATATCCCTTTTTTTTTCTTTTTGTCCCTAAGAATTATATTTGGAATATTAACATTGTTATTATTAGTATTATTATTATTATACAGAGGAATCGTAGGATTCAAATCGATATATAATAGAAATAGTCACAACATTCAGTATTACAAAACGGTAATCGATAGTTGTTCAAAATTTTTTAAATTAGATTAAAAAGATTTTTTTTTTTGTTTTTTTTTTAATTGTTTTTTAAGTAGAAATTTATCTTAAATAAAAATAGAGTTAAAATAAAGGAGAGTTATTCTTCCATAAAGGTGTTGATGATGCTTTCACCTCATTTATTATTTTTAAATATTATATATATATATATATATATATATATATATATATATATATATATATATATATATATATATATATATATATATATATATATATATATATATATATATATAAGGAACATGTAAAAATCCTTAGAAATATGACGAAGCTAAACAGAAATATTTCAATTATTAACAACATTCTTATTATTATTACATTTAAAAAAGGCTAGTTACAGAAAGGTTTTTTTTAAAAAACCTTTTTTATTTTTAAGTTTAAAAACCACCAATTTAAATAATAATAATAAAAATAAAACTTAACTTTAAGAGATTCTTCAACTGACTTAAATGCATCGATAAATTCGGAGCAACAACAACAACAACAACAACAAAAAAATTAAAAACGAATTTAAAAGATTTTTCAAATATTAATTTAAAAACAAATTTAAATAATAATAAAAAAAAACAATTTAAATAAAATAAAAAAAATCCTAATAATATTAATGAATAAAAAAAAAAAAAAAAAAAAAAAATAATATATATATATATATATATATATATATATATATATATATATATATATATATATATATATATATATATATATATATATATATATATATATATATATATATATGATTATCTCGGAGCTTTTATAAGTGATCCTCAAAAGATTGATAAAGTTGTTAAGTTTTAATATAATTTTTAGTGGCGCGACGCAAAGAAGTTAAAATAAACTTTAGCAAAGCAAAAAAGAAGAAAAAAAAGTTAATTAAAAATATAAAAAAAAAAAAAAAAAAAAAAAAAAAAAAATTATATATATATATATATATATATATATATATATATATATATATATATATATATATATATATATATATATATATATATATATATATATATATATATATATATATATATATATATATATATATATATGAGGTAAATATTGAAGAAAGAACCGTTTGAATTTAAATTGCTGAATACTATCTCCTTTTGCTTACTCAAAAGTTCGTGCTGTTCATTTAATGAAGGAAAAAGTAGAAATGTCATTTAAAATACAAAGGTTTGCGGCGAGACACAAGTTAACAGATGGAAAAAAAAAGAAGTTTATTATTTTTATCACCCACTGAATTGAAAATACTAAAAACTTTTTTTCATTTTAAACGACTGCAGGAGATGCTACTATAATTCATTTAAACGAAACAGGAGAATTACGAAGACGTTTTCACGTAAACAGCCTCAAACAACAGAATTATGTTGAAAGGAGTACGGCTAAAATTCTTCTTTCGTTTCTTGACCGCGTCCAAGCACTTCCCAGGTCTCTGCTTCTCCATGTGCCTCCTCTTCCCCGCTCTGTTCCCCTGACTCTCCATTAAAGAATGTCGTCAGATGTCGCCTCATGATCGTCAATGTCACCACAGGAAGAATAATGAAAAGTAGCAGAAGCAAAAAGACGGCGTAGCCATAGGAGGCCCTGAACGCGGTTGCAGAGGGAGAATGAGGAGGGCAAGAGGAGAGTTATTTCGTGCCCAAACTAAAAGAAGTGCCTGACCGATGAAAGTGGACACACTGCCATTTGGAGTCGCGCCGGTGCCACACCCGAGTTTCTTCACTTTGTTGAGTATGGGCTTGGCCGTGTCTGAAAATACAAAGAAATGAAATCAAACATATATTAAATATGTACCACAAATCAAAGCATACAATATTCAACAATTACACCAAATTTTCGAATCTCTAAACAATAATAAAAGATTTCATTGAGAAGAAGAAGAAAAAAAAAAAGACTTCCAAGTTGTGATTTATCTCATCCACTTATGAAGTTATTTCTAAATGAGTGTAAGATTTGCTTACAAAAATAATGTTTTAGCACTCGTACTATACAAAATTATTAACTAGCAACGCTCCAGAAATCCAAAGATATTTGAAACCGTTTAACATGGAAAAAATACATTAATTAACACATTTTGCAGATTTCGGTTTAAACAGAAACAAATATTCCAAATCATCTATCACATCGTTATCATTTATTATTTACTACACACAAAAATATTTAAAACTACTTTAAAATTTATTTTCACTTACTGACCAACTTCAATCACTTTTACTCTTTGAAAAAAAAAAAGGCTAATATTCCCCACCTTCTTCTCCAGCACATAAAATAGGGCTGTTCCTCTCGCCAATATCAATATCCAAAATATAATTTTATAGTTCTTTTCCTGCGAACTTTCTGAATTTATATGAATTAATAAATATAGACTGATGGTGGTTTCATTGATTAGTGGAACGCTTTGAGAATCATAATACATTTAATGAAACATTATCACATGAATTTTTATGCAATAAAAAAATATATTTGTTACAAAAGCATTCCTGAAGCCAATGCATTCATGTTTGTAAACTACGGGTAGTGACATTGTTCGATTATCATGACCAAACTAATTTTCATAAAATGATCCAAAAACTGGATAAATCATAATTTATCATTGCTTAGTTAGTCATAACGTTTCAGCAGGAAAGCAACTAATAGTAATCAAATCTCACTAGCTAACTTTCAAGGTCTCCCACACCACCAAAACTTCGTCACAGAAATCATAGATCACCTATTTCCCACATACAAACAAATTAATCACTTCTAACTTTGAAAATTATTTTGCTATTATCTCAATTCTAATCAGAATAAGATTCGCAACCAAAAACACACTATACCAAAAATCTGCTGAAGCTTAGATATTAATCAGCATATTCATTAACAGAACTGTGCTACATTTTGATATGTTGGTGAAGATTTTCAGTAAGAACTGAGATTCATGAATTATTTGACTATTCAGCAAAGAAACTTTAACATGAAATCTCATCCACTTATTTTTCGAGTGGCAAATTTTTATTTTTCATTTTATAGCATGAGCGAATCATATTACATTCTGTTGATTAATAAAGACAAAATTTCCGTCAACACAAATATAGTTTAACAAAGGCGTTTTTTTTTCTCTCTCTGTTTTCTACCTGCTAGAGTTAGCCGAAGTACTTGTACGGTGCACTTATTTTAGTGTCTCTGAGAGGTGAAAAAAATTCGCGAAACTACACTACGTATTTTAAAGTTTGAAAAAGAAGAGATTTAAAATCCTTCCACAATAATTTTTATCTATCGTAGCGAAGGACGATGCCAAGTAGTCTTCCTGCATTCATGAGCAACATTTCACAGAACAGTAGATGCAACCAAACAGATTTTAATTGTATTCAAAAGAAAGAGACCTCTCACATGCTTGGATTCATGTTAATGTTTGATGGAAGATTGTACGAAATATCCCATCACAAATGGTTGATGGTTCCATTTAAAAGCAAGTGTTCTGCCAGTTGGTTTATATGAACTGCTGTAGTAAAAATTGTACGTCTCCCAATATTCTTCGTACACCTCTGCTTCACCACGTACACTTCATCTTTCCATTTTCTTTGAAGATTTTAGTCTTCATTCTATAAAATTTTGACTTAAAAAAAGTTTTCTAATCTTCGTATTTGAACCTTCCTGTGCCCAATAATAATAGTCATTCAGTAAATTCTGTATACATATACGAGACAGAACAACTTTTTGACAAAAAATTGGTAAATTTGGAAATCACTACCAAACCAAACGAGCACTTGTACCACCGAAATCGAATTATATTGCTAACTAAAATCAACACAGTGGAGACTAACACCTTGAACTCTTCATACTTTTAAGGTACTTAAAATAGAACTTTAATTGAAAAACACTAAAAAACGTGACTGTTTTTCAATCGCCAAGTAAATCATAAATTTACAAATTAGTAAACAAAATATCCAAAACTTCTACAATAAAATAATACAATATATACATTTACTTTAAAAAAAAAAAAAAAAAAAAAAAAATTAATTTACTTGTCCATAAATTGAGTGAGTCTAATATAGGCAATGCACGCTGCGTCTTCTCCCAACAGATGAACGTGAGGGCTTAGCAACATCGTGTTTATGGTTTTGCAATTTTTACCAAACACTGCAAGGAAAGAAATTCATATAAATTTTCCCCCCATAAAATAATAAATAAAAGTTTAATTATTTTCATATGTGATTTAGACAAGATTATTATTATTATTATTAGATATAGACAAAATACGAACCGTTATCAAAATAAAATTTATGGAATTCCAGACCCTCAACTAAGTTGCCTATCGCTTCTGGTTCGAACGATGTTAGGTGCGAATCGCAATGCTTCCTGATGTTTAAAAAAAAAAAATTACTTAAAAATAAAAACAAATATAATAATGAGAAAATTTTATACAGTAAACTTGAAGCGGAACCAAACTGTGTGAATATTTTCACCAGGGATGGGCCGGATATCTGGTAAAAATAAAATTCTTAATTATAAGAAGAACTAAAATTTGAAATTTTTAAAATATACAATATGCCCTATCCATTTCTATTCTATATAACAGTGCCTTTAGCTATTCATGTTATATGTATTCGAAAATTTATTAACTTGTTCACATAACTAACTGCAAACTTGAAATAAAATTTGTATTTTTTTTGCATATATATATATATATATATATATATATATATATATATATATATATATATATATATATATATATATATATATATATATATATATATATATATATATATATATATATATATATATATATATATATATATATATTGAACAAAAATATGGAAACAATAAAAAGAATGGTAAATGTGACAGAAATTAACTCTCGGAAATAGAAGAGGAGCCACAGGTTCTCGTGTGTCACGTGTTATATGTAACTTACAAAGTCGGTAGGAGAGCATCACCAGCTCTCGGAGCGTGTGGTTCACTCGCTCCGAACTGGTGGTGGCCTGAAGGGCAGTATTTTGTCTGCCTGGAAGGACGGCATATGCCCTCGTAGGTGAAGTCCGCTCTCAGAAACAAAACGAAACAAACAAACAATGTCGGTAGGACGGTAGGAAGCGTCATTTGCTCTGTGTTAAATATTCTGTTCTGGTGCAAGTGAGATATGCCTAAGCTTAAAAAGTTTCAAAGAAGGAAAACTGTTGGTTCTCAGATCCAATATCCAAGGTTATGAGCCCATACTGTGCTTTAGGAAAAACATCATTCGATAAACAGTGTGAACTAAGTTGAAATCGAGTGACAGACAGACGAGCATTGCGAAGGATTGTGACAGAAAAAAAAAGCAAAAGAAATTCACTCCTAAGCTGAAACCCCTGTCAAGAACAGTGAGTAAGGAACTCAGTAGGCTCAATATTCATGGGCGTGCTGCAATAGTCAAACCTTTTGTAAACTACATGAATGTCAGAAAGTGGAGAGTGTGGTGCAGCACTCATAAGGATTGAACTGCCGGACAATAAAATACAGTCTTTTCTTCCGATTAATTGACCTTCACTATTTCCTACCACCGGAAGGGTTTACTTGTGGAGAACACCATCCCCGTAATATGATTTGAACTACCTAATCCCTCAGGTGAAGTACGAAAGAGGTTCCTTCATGGCTTGTGCAGCCATATCATGGTATTCTGCAGGTCCAATTCACCATGCACGATAATGTACATGTGAGGGATAATGTACGCATTTTGGGTGACCAAATTCATTCAATGGAGCAGAGAAAGTTACTTGGAGGTACAAAAATTAATCAAGATGATAATGCTCAATTCATCCAACTCATGTTGTCCAATTATGATTTGATGAACATGCAGATGAGGTTTCATGTCTTTCCTTGCTTCCACAATCCCCACACCTTTGTAAAAGAGTCCCTGTTGTCAATATTGTAGAATAAGGTTCGAGATCGTTATACATCACCAGCTTCCCTATTGAAATTTCGCGTTACTTTCTTGAGGTATGGTATAGCATTCCATTATGCACCATCCAAGACTAATATTTGTCAATTTTTTAGAAGAATTCAGACGATTATTAAAGCGAAAGGTGGTCCCACACCATGTTAAAAAATAAATTCATTCATTTACCAGGTGTTTCCATATTTTGTCCAACCCATATATATATATATATAATATATATATATAATATATATATATATATATATATATATATATATATATATATATATATATATATATATATATATATATATATATATATATATATATATATATATATATATATACGGTGAGTCAGAAGGAACGCATCAAACTCTGGGAGTATAATCTACACATTAATGAATGACAAAAAAAAAAAAAAAAAAAAAAAATTGTAATCTGATTTTCTATTTTTTTTGTTTAAATTACAGCGTTCTAAAGGCTTAAGTTTAAACAACCAATAAGTAGACTAACTCATGGTAAACAACAAAAAATTATCATTTGTCAACTAATCGTCTATTAATTGTGAATTATTCTGCGTGACAACTGTGAAAAAAGGGATAAACAATACCAAATATGGATTAAGCGAATATGATTTTTGCAACCGGAATGCTGCAGCTGCCGCTGTAGAGTAGCGTCAACAGTTTCCGCATTGTAGAATTCTGGTTAATTAAAAACGTATTTATCAAAACTTCCAACACATTGTGTGATACCGGTAGACTTTCCAGTGTGCACATCACATCTCAACGTGTCCATAGATAAGATGTAAATGAAGGAGAAAGTGTTCTGGATTTAGTGGAACAAAGTCCTACGACTAACTCATGAAGAATTGCCGCTCAACTTGAAATTCCTCAAACAAGTGATCCGCGCACATTGCACGAACAGAGCTTATATCCATACCACCTACAACCAGGAGACTATGCCAAACGCATGCAATTTTGTCCATGAATAATCGATAATCGTCGTCATTTGGTTCGATAAATGCTTTTCACTAAAGAAACAATTTTTACTTATAATTGGGTCGAAAATACCAGCAACTCTCATCGATGGTCTGTCGAAAATACCCACGAAATAGTAGAAACAAATTTTCAGCATCATTTTTTCCGTTAACGTGTGGTGTGGGATTGTCGATAGTTATTTAATGAATTTAAAAAAAAAAAAAAAAATGTACCCTTCCAGATCAAAAAAAAATTTTAAAAATAAA
>SEYY01008182.1:62500-65000 GCA_009176605.1 Armadillidium nasatum
AATGGTAATGGTAAAACTTTATGAAATTGAACCTTTTAACTATGAACTAAAATTCAAATTTCAGTCTTTGTCTTTCATGAATTAAAAAAAAAAATATTCAAGTTTTCCCCAAAACACTTTATGCTATCCCAGTCATATGCATTCCTAATCCTGCCAATATAAAAGAGCAGCCATAAATCTTATATTATTCAACAGAAATCCTACAGGCTTCGTAGGATACAGCTCTTCAATCGAGTGCCAAAGACAAATGCCACAATAGGTTCATCACTGTCATTGCAAAGAGTGTGTTTTGATTCACAATAGATAAAATTATCACAACAAAAACGCAGACCTCATCAAAATCACGGCAATTTTCAAAGCAATTAACTAACCTACTTATCCACCCAAGTCTATTAATTATTATTATTAGTATTATAATTATTATTATTATTATCTAAATTTCAAATTTCTAAAACTTCTAAAAATATACAATAAATATGCATCCCTAACAGCTATTGTCATATATATATTTATATATATATATATATATATATATATATATATATATATATATATATATATATATATATATATATATATATATATATATATATATGATAAAAACTTGAATTGAAAAACATGCCTTCAAAAGTGTCAGAGAAGTAAAAAAGGTAAATACAAGAATAGGTTCAACCACTGGTATGAACCAATTTACGTGCGAAATGCTGTTAGTGTGTATATTTGTGCATATGTATGGGTCAACCAGTGTTGTCCACTAATAAATTTTAATTTATGAAATTAGAGTAGTATAGTTCCCGAGAAATTTGCCAAAATCATCTTCTGGTTTAAGAGTAATGTCACAAGAGTGCTGTATTCCCAAGCTTTAAAAAGAGTTCAAAGTCATTGTTCAAAAAAGGCTAGAAAAATGTATTCTTTAAGAATTCTTTTCAACATTTGATCAAAAGTTTGAGATTGTAAGAATATATATGCCAGAAGGGAATACTATTTGATTTGTAGAGCATAATTACTATTTGTATACGACGGAGGGGATCAAATTCTTTAAAAATATCCACAAACCTAGCCAACGTTTGTACTAATTGAATGTCGATAAGATATAACCAATAATTACAGCAACTAACTTGAAAAATTATTAACAATAAAATAAACCTAGAACACGTATTACAATATTAATAATGTGTTACATGTTTAACACAATTTTGTTTTCAAAAACCACATCTGGCTAAGGCAAATGTGAGACTTTAATAGACAGATACTGTAGAATTTTCCTTATTCTTTCAATTTATAAAGGTAGCTAAAAAATATCAGAAAATATTATTATATGCAGTACATTTTAAATTCTTCAACGGATAAATATTATTATATAAAATATAAATTATATATATATATAAGAACATATTTATAACGGATAAAAAAAACTCATAATTATAGTAAAAACTATGCATCTACAAATAACTATAGGAAAAATAACGCTATGAGTATGACATGTAGGATTAACCTCTATTAAAGAAGCAAGTTGAAACTAACAATTTAAATAAGCATTAAAATTATTAGATCGTCAATCTCCAGTATAGCCTTTAAATGGTCAAGATTACTTTCTAATATCGAATACTGAGCAAAAAAAAAAATGTGTAAGAGAGCTTACACTGAAATAGTATTTGAAATTTTTAGCGAGTAGCTTGATTACGATTTTGAAAACACCATTTGGAGAGAAGATATGATAAACATACAATAAGAACAAAATAAAGTTTTTTTTATACAAAAAACACCATAGTCGTTCTTACACAAGCAAGGAAGAAAAATAGATATTAAAACATACCAAAAATTAGATCAATGACAAATTATAACTAAAGAAATTACTATCACTATAGTAATAAGAATTTAGTCACTTTTTTTTCCATTTAAATAAAATACCAAAATTAATAAGAACCTTCGCAGTTTATCAGTTTAAAAATATAATCAAAGTCAATTCCGTTGTTGGGCCATTTCTACAAATATTGGACTAATTTTTAGTACATATAGAAATGGTTCATTGTTGCCTAAAAAACATCTAACCGTTTTATTTATACTAATATTCAATACAAAAAATTGTGATATTGCAAAACCATATATATATAATATATAATATATATATATATATATAATATATATATATATATATATATATATATATATATATATATATATATATATATATATATATTATATATATATATATATAATGGATGTGTACAAGTCAACCTTATCAGTATAATCATTTCGTTTGCGCAATAATGTTGAGTTAAATTTGTAGTTTATTATTCCAATCGCTTGCTTTTTTTGTTTATAAATTTAAAAAAAAAAATTTTTTATTCAGTTTCTTTCGCTGTTGATGTTATGAGACGGTTTGCGAGCGAGCGAGCGTGTGTGTGTGTAGATGGTGATTGCCGGTGTGCGTTTACGAAAGAAATGTAAATATTATAAATCTTCAAAATTGAGATGGACGTGTCTTCCATGCAGTTTT
>SEYY01008182.1:72500-92500 GCA_009176605.1 Armadillidium nasatum
ATATCTGGTTGAACTTGTGAGGTTGGCTTTAAATGCGAGTTGGAACAGTCTTACCACTTTCTACGGCGGTCATAAAGAAAGAGAGAGAGAGTGAGCGCGCCGGAAGAGCAGTCGGGAACGGGAGTTGAATGGAGGAGATATGCAAGAGAAGTGAAAAAGGATGGTGTAATCATCTATTTAAATTCAAAAATGCATACATACATGTACGAGTCTATGTCCAATCACCAACCCCATATATATATATATATATATATATATATATATATATATATATATATATATATATATATATATATATATATATATATATATATATATATATATATATATATATATATATATATATATATATATATATATAGAAAATTGGTTGGTATATCAATGAAAGATTGGATAGAGACTCGATTTAACCTATCAGCTACATAATATACTTATGACAGTGAGTGACGTTTACAATATTTAAAAAGTTACTTGGCAAATGTTTATTTAAATTGACTTCTGAGGCTGTTTTACTATGTAATAATGTAATATGAAAATATACCCAGTAAGTAATAAAGTTCTTTAAATTGGTTACGCAAGATTTGAAATTGAAATTTAGGATGCAAAAAAGCCTTAGTTCTCATCTCTGATGACGCTGCCTACACTAAGAAAGGTTAAATAACTTTCTATCCTTAAAGTTATTTATAAGATAAAAAAAAAATTTTTGAATTGAAAATTTTCTGTTTTGTCTTTAACAAAAAACTATGTTTAGTGCAATAAACTCGTAAAACAACTTTAAAATATAAAAGACAGTAAACATATTTTAAATACATGATCATAGATAATAAATTTAAGCATATGTTTATATTCTGGCATATAAATATATGCTCTTCTATTAATTTTATGAAAATACAATTATAAGTAAAACTATAGCCATTTTCAAAAGATATGTCTAAAGAATGTTGGCGAGTTCATCAACTTAAAAAAATATAATAATAATAATAATAATAATAATAATAAAAAATATAATAATAATATGGTAATAATAAAATAATAATAATATGTGAAAGACAAAAATTTAAAACACAACGTTCTTCTCTTTAAAGCAAATCAACACCTACCTCAATTAAAACTAATAATAAAACCTAAAAAGATCAATCTATACATACTTAAACATTGATATCACATTTGCATCACGTCCTCAAAGATGAGTTATAAAGACTCTCCTTAAAGGTTAAATACTACTTATCAATTCTAACTTATGGTCAAGAAAAAGCCAGCCTCAGAAGTATTATCAACATAATATATGAATATATTTTTAATGAATATAATCTATGTCTATGAGACAAATCAATATTACTATTGTTATTATTATGATTATGATTATTATCATTATTATTATTATAAAAAAAAGTCTATTTTGAAGGAGACTTGTCCCAAAGACATTACAGGTCGCGAGGGCTCCACTCAGCAAGAAAAAAGTCGCAGTACTTGAAGATCTTCAAATAAGAAAATAGCAAGCAAAATTTAATACAATACTATATAGAAATGAATCTTCAATAGTTTTCCAGTAAATTTTAAAAATGATATTCAGTAAAGAAGATTAATAATAAAACTTCACAGACTTTAAAATGGATTTTATAAAAAGAAGATTGAGGAAGCTGCGACTTTTTGACTTGGGTGAAGTAACGCGACAGTGTTTATCAAATTCAAATGGAAAAGTTAAAACATTAACAAATACTCCCTAAATCTTACAGTAGTTTAAAAACCTAAGATAACAAAATTTTTACATCATAAATATTTATTTATCTAGCATATTAATTATTGGTAACTATTTAGTAAAATGTGAATAGAACTAGGTATGGATGTTATTATTATTGTTATTATTATTAATTACTTAATTCTATATATCTATATATATATATATATATATATATATATATATATATATATATATATATATAATATATATATATATATATATATATATATATATATATATATATATATATATATATATATATATATATATATATATAACCATTAATAGTGCAAAATATCAAAATTTATAGAAGGCCCATTAGAAGTACTTTATAAAAAACAAAAAAATACCAAAAAAAAAATAAAAAATTAAAACAAAATTCTGTGGCGAATCGTCAAAGTTTGAAGCATGCTTATACCAAGCTAAAAAAGAAAAAAGAAAAAATTAGTTTAAAAAAAAAAAAAAAAAAAAAAAAAAAATTTTTTTCGTAAGCGAATAAAAATTTTGTCTATTGATGAGTTTATATTATGTGCTTCATTTCTTTCATGCTTCAATGAATATAAAGCTTCACTAACCTATTCGCTTTCTCAAGAGTTACTAGTCTTTAGAAACGCTTCTCCATTATTATTATTATTATTATTATTATTATTATTATTATTATTATTATTATTATTATAATTATTATTATTATAAAATTTTTTTATTATTAGTATTAGTATTATTATTATTTATTAAAATTGACACCATTATTATTATCATTATTATTATTATTATTTACCAAAATTTGTTACCATTAATTTAATTATAAAAATCAAAATATTTTTTATTTTTTTTTAAATCGTAAGAAAAATATTTTCACATTTAAAAACGTTTTAAAAATTATATATAAAATAAAAATATATTACAAAAATAATCAAATTTTTGGCCTTTGGAAAATAGCTCATAATTTATTTTACCGACTTTGATATTGGACTTTTAAAAAAAAAAAATTTAAAAATAAAAAAATCTTAATTTTAAAAGCATTAAAATTTGCATTTTTAAATCTCTTAGACAAAAAACCTGTGAGTAATTAATAAAGCAACTTTACTATTATATACCAAGGTTTTCTTTACAAATGAAATCTTAGGTTATATACAATAATCTTCAATTAGGATCAGATTAACAAATATGACTTCAAATAACAGAGTCCTGAAAAAACATCAATGAGACAAAACATTCAAATATTCTTTTAAACTAATTTTTAGATTTAAATAAAGTATTAAATATACATGACAGATGAGGCTTGGTATAACGACTGTTACAACATCCGTCTCCTTCTATATGGGAACCTTTTGTATGCTTGTTTCTTTCGAGTTCATCTTTAGTTTTAATGTAACTGTCCAGTAAAAATAATAAAAAAACTAAAATGAAATACTAAATGATATTATTATATAAGTGTAAAAAATAATAAGAAAAAAAAAACTATGAAAATACGACCAGTGTATATTAAATTTCCAGAACAGACTTGGGTCTTTTATGAAAGAAAATACTGGCTACCTGTTAAGCTTCCTTTCTATCCCCACAACCTGTCTAAATAAATTGCTTAATAATAATAACAATAATAATAATAATAATAATAATAATAATAATAATACCAAGAACAATAATAATAATAATAATAATAATAATAATAATAATAATAATAAGAAGCACAATACTGCATGTTATTAGGTACCATAAACTCTACATACTTACCTCTAGAAAACTATAATATATATATATATATATATATATATATATATATATATATATATATATATATATATATATATATATATATATATATATATATATATATATATATATATATATATATATATATATATATATATATATATAATTTTTTTTTTTTTTTTTTTTTTTATTTTTATTATTATATATATATATATATATATATATATATATATATATATATATATATATATATATATATATATATATATATATATATATATATATATATATATATATATATATATATATATATATATATATATTATATATAGGTATGCATGTAATTAGGGTTAGATGTAAGCATGTTCAGCAAAAGATGTTTAACAATTTCGAATGATCACTATAAACTCTGTGGATTTTGGTACGAATAACAAAGAAAAGAAGTAGAATAATATGAATATTTATTCACATTTTGTGTTAAGAGAACCATTAAAGATGCTAAAATTCACTCAGAAACCATTAAAACTAGAATGTAAGAGGACTGAGGACTGAAAATACATTCATAAAATTTCAGTTTGGTATATGGACGTATTGTTGCCTTTTTGTATTATTTTTAAGAAATTATATGAGAAGGGATGAAATGCGAATAATGAAAAAAATAGTTTTTCATTAAAAACCATGTACAAAACCATGTACGATAAGCTAAAGGAAATTTAAAACAAATTTCCATATCCATTATTTTCTATTATGAGTAAATATTAAATGAGTAAATTATGAGTAAATATTAAATGAGTAAATTATGAGTAAATATTAAATGAGTAAATTATGAGTAAAGGCGAACCATAAAAATGGAAAAAGTTTACGGCTAAATACTATTTGAATCATACAATGCTTAAGGACTAGAAACTGATTATGTCCAGCAAATGTTACTTAATATGTGAAAGTCCAAAAATTATTTATGTTCAAAATATATTATAAAAATAAAATTATCACATCACAATTACCATTTCAAAATGTCAACAATAAAAATTTTCACTGCTATTTTAGTTATTAGAGGAAGATTTCTTGCTATTAACAATTAGAGTGGCAAATATGCAAAGTAGAGCGTAATTCCAAATTAGATTTACACCAAAATAACTTGAAAGTATTATCATATCAACTTCCGCAACTGTTAGGAGTAAAAGCAGAAGATGCAAGTGATAATGATAGGCATTTGCTTACAACAGGCTAAGTATTTTCTAGAAGAGCCATTATAGATGGAACTTCCAGCTGTTAACAATACATTTACAAATATCAATACATCTACAAACATTTTCCACGAACCAGTCGCTGAGATAAATAATGACATCAGATCTGGTAAAGATTTTTATTTTTTTATTACAAAATTTAAAAATCTTTAAAATATGTTTTTACAGAGATTAGTCGGTAGTGCTATGTTACAAATGTTGTATCCTTCACTGCATAGAAACATGCAAACTAAACTAACAGTTAACTTTTTAAGTTTTGTAAAGTATGATAAAATTTTTCTCTTTCACTTGAATTTTGTTAATTTAAACTAACATTGCAGAGAAAGGTTTTGTTTTTAACAATCTCATTTTCAAAATCCTCTGAACATTTAGATAACATTTCCTTACAGAAAAATGATTTTAAGAATGGATTCTAAATTTGAATGTCCAAAATCTTTTCCTAGAACGAATGCTTGTTTTTTATTTAAAAAAAAAAAAAAAAAAAAAAAAAAAAAAAAAAAAAATTAGAAATGTACCAACAAATTGCCAACAGAAGCGAATGAAGCATTCGGTGTATGGTTTGTAGTTCTATGACACATTTTATATATATATATATATATATATATATATATATATATATATATATATATATATATATATATATATATATATATATATATATATATATATATATATATATATATATATATATATATATATAATGGGAGGGAATGTGGGAGGGTCGCATTGTGTGAGAGTGTTCGCAAGCATGTGAACACATATTTTTTTTATTCTATTCTAAATTAATTTATTCTTAAATTTTTTGAACAGAAAAGATGATGGTTCCCCCTCTTTAGAAAGACTTGAAAATTTTAAATTAAAAAACACTTGTTAAAAATGAAAATGAATTAAACATTTTAAATTAATAAATGTCTAAATTTGCACTCTATTATTATTATTATTATTATTATTATTATTATTATTATTATTATTATTATTATTATTATTATTATTATGATGATGATGTAAGAATAAGCAATTTGTGGAACTTGAGTTTTTGGTAATGACTTCATTAATGACTTCTTATATATCTTCTCTCTTTGTTGTCAAGTCATTTGAGGTTAAGAAGACGCCATTTTGTTTGTTGGTAATAATTTGGTTAGTGGAAATAGCAGAAGTTATATGACTTTTACTTTGAGGAATTAAAACGCCATCATGTTATATATAATAAGAATGAATTATCTAAAGTGTAATTTAATTATGCATACAAAATTTACTAATATTTCTTTTTTAGTACAAAGGCTACTTAGATCACAATTATTTACATCAAGGTTTATAAAGACATCTTGTGCCTACTTCACATCATGCACTGATTAGGAATAGTTGAATGGGCATAAGAACATGCAGAGTTATTATATATATTATTGAGAGGAATGTTATTCTTTTATTTTCCCAATTAATTAATTTCGTCATGCACATATGCGTATGAGAATATTTACTTATTATTACATTATTATTTTTGTACAAAATATTTTTCTTATTAATTTTTACAACTCTCTTTTTACAAAATTGACTTTACAGAGAGGGAAGTATAGGCACAGTGGTCGAAGTCTACAAAGAGGTCTATTCAGAAAGAAAGAATTTTAAAAGTATATTTCCGAATAGAACAAAATTTTTCTTTTCTAATTTACAATAATATTTTTTAATTAAAAGTACTGTAATGAAAGTTTAGAGTGCAAATCAACACATAGAGGTTCGTGGTCTAGATTCAATTATCTCTGTAGTAAAAAATAAATAAATAAATTGATACAAAAGACATCATGAATTAAATAAAACAAGAAAAAAAAAGAGACCTTAAAAAAATAAATAAATAAATAAATAAACTAAAATCTACAAAAATTTTATACGTTAAATAAATATATAAATATTTAGTTAGACAAAAAAAAAATCCTGTAAACTACATTCATATTTAGGCAAATAAATAGCTTAATTAAGAATCCATGCGCTCCAAAAACAGCTCCTTTAGCAGCCGTACATATATTGAAGTTCATTCTCGGTAACTTTCATTACTAATATATTCACTTATAAAGCAAGCACATTTTCAATAAAGGTCTTCAAACTAAATTTATGGCTCTATAATAATAATAATAATAATAATAATAATAATAATAATAATAATAATAATAATAATAAAGGCATAAGGAGATGAGAAGATATATTAACATCAAATCTAAACTACTTAATTAGAAAAAGGTCACTACTACAAATGATTTTTCTTCAACTGACGTACGAAGCATTACATTCAATTAAGACCTGGAAACATTGGACGGATTGCTCATAAGGAAACATATACTACACACCATGTGCTCTTATAAATCATGAAAATAATTTTAACTTTGACGAGGTACTAAAATTTTAAACAGTAATTTTGCAACTCGTAGTAAAAATCTTAAGGTTTAGGTACCACTTATGTGAACAAAATTTACTGCTTGAAAAACAAAATACTTTTTTTAATGAGTCCAAATGTAAAACTTATTTGTGTGGTACTAACATAAAAAATATCGCCTAGTAGTACACCCAAATTTAATTACACCCTGTAAACTTTGAAATGCAACAACAAAAAATAATGTATCAACAAAAAGAAATTTAGAAACCATCTGTACTAGACGCTTGAGAATCAATATTTCATTCAGCAACATTTCGTTTACGAAATGTATACCTTAAATTACGTTCCTGAAACATTCATATATTTAGTTTGCAACTCTCTGTCGTTTCTAATCACTCAATCTACGCGGCACACTTTCCAAAATCAAGAGAAACAAGATGTAAAACTGGAAAATATACAGAAGAAAAACTAGAGATATTTGAACCAAACAAACCAAAATACTTAAAAGGGGAAGACAATTTATTGACCAATAAGAGCAAGTCTTTGCCGGAGGGGGTCCCACTTACCAGGTGTGTCGTACTTACTGGAGAAGTTGCGGGTAGCCAACATAGTCGTCAAAATCGCCCCCTGTAACATTGCAAGTTATGTCAGAAATGTTGAAAAAAGGCTCAAAAAAAAAGGCTACGGTCTAAATTAAAAATTTTTCGAAAGAATTATAAAACGCAAAAAATTAGTAGGCATTTTTGGAAATAAAAGAATAATGATGGTGAGTAATGAAAGGCCAAAATCTTCATCTTTGAGGCCGAAAAACTTCTAGAATCCTCCAAAATAAAAAGAAGTGCAAAAGAATCATCAATGCCAAAATAGTACTTTTAGTAATTATCTAAAATGCAGCATTTTAAAAATCTAAAAAAATAAATAAATGAAAAAAATATATATATATTGAATAATACACAAATTTTTGAAGTTTTATATATATATATATATATATATATATATATATATATATATATATATATATATATATATATATATATATATATATATATATATATATATATATATATATATATATATATATATTATATATATATAAAATGAATGAATTTTAATTAAACATCTTTTGTTACTTTAGCAAGGAATATTTTTTTAAAAACAATTCTTTATACTGTGGGTTTGTATCATTTTTAAATCCTTTTTTTTTTTTTTTTTTTTTTTTTTTTTTTTAGAGAAGGGAATTTAATAGCCAAAATGAACAAACGATTCTTGTGTTTGAAGAGGAAAAAAAAAACAAAAAACAATGTATTGCATCGCGTTAATCAAATATATATAAATAAGTCTTGTATTATATTGTTTGGCTAAAAAATCTTTGGGAAAATAATAACCAAACTTAAAAACTTATTAATAAAATTACCACTACTGAAACCAATAATTAGAACAATACCAAATACCTCTGTCAATCAGCTCATATATATATATATATATATATATATATATATATATATATATATATATATATATATATATATATATATATATATATATATATATATTATATATATATATATATATATATATATGAGCCCATTTGGCATAGAAGTATTTTTCAAACCAACTGTTAGTGCTTTTAACATTTTCATTCCTAAAACATATTAAATGTGGATATTCAATCTCTAACTTTTAAGAACTTCGTCACCAATGACCGTACACCAACATAAGAGCCGCCATTTTCTTGACAAGGTCTCGAACCTTTTGTTGTTGCTTTTTCATTAAAAATATTTTTAATTAAACCCATTACTAAGAAGATAATATTAAAAGTGTAATGAGAAAGAACACAATTAAAATTACGTGAGCTAAAAATAATAATAATAATAAAAAAGGGATGGATGGCGTGACAAACGAGCAGCATTCCAAGCGGGGAAGGAACAGATACAAACCATTGGAGAGAGAAAGAGAGAGAGAGATGCAAGGAACTTTGCAAGCCAAAAATGAAACAAACAAAACAAACTCATTTTACACTATTTGGGCTTTTTTTTTGGAAGGGTTGAGGAAGGACCCTTCATTTACGTTGTTGCCATTACCATGACTTTTTTTTTTTTTTTTTTTTTTTTAAAAGACTTACTAGAAAAGTTGCAAGCAGTAGCTAGCATGGTCGTCAGTATTGCTCCCTGCAACGATGAGCCGCAAATATTAAGGGCTATCAGTAAAAGCGTCCTCAGAACAAATTTATATTTCTTCAAAAAGTTTTAACTCAAAATTTATCAACAGTATTCTAAATATTTACATAAAAGTATATATATATTTTTATATATATATATATATAGGGTGGAAGAACTCATTGTAATTTAAAAAAAATATATATCTATGACGTCATAAGAGTGACGTCGATTTAAACTAAAAATAAGAGTAAAAAAATAAAGGCTTTTACACTGAGTAAATTAAAAAAAAAATATATATCTATGACGTCATATGAGTGACGTCGATTTAAACTAAAAATAAGAGTAAAAAAATAAAGGCTTTTACACTGAGTAAATAAAAAAAAATATATATTTGTAAATGGTTCAAATAATCATAAATTGCACAATGGGGATAATATTCAATCTCACAGACTTCGATATATATTTAACCAAGATAATGAAATAATAAAATAATATTTAGCATTAAAAAAAGTATATATATATATATATATATATATATATATATATATATATATATATATATATATATATATATATATATATATATATATATATATATATATATATATATATATATATATATATATATATATATATATATAAAATAAATTTATATCCTAAAATTTATTTTATTTTTAATGTTTCATTATATATATATATATATAATATATATATATATATATATATATATATATATATATATATATATATATATATATATATATATATATATATATATATATATATATATATATATATATATATATATATATATATATATATATATATATATATATATATATATATATATATATATATATATATATATATATATATATATATAATAAATAATAATATATATATATAATATATATAATAATAAATATATATATAAAAAAATAAATATAATATATATATATATATATATATATATATATATATATATATATATATATATATATATATATATATATATATATATATATATATATATATATATATATATATATATAGGTTATATTAGTTATATTTGAATGGGTGATCATAAAACAAAGGTAGATAATTTTGATGCTTTTCTATTTTTCTAAACAAAAATGAAAAAAAAAAAAAAAAAAAAAAAAAAAAAAAAAAAAAAAAAAAAAAAAAAAAAAAAAAAAAAAAAAAAAAAAAAAAGGGTTTTTTTTTTTTTTTTTTACTTTTTAATCAAATATTTTTTTTATTATTTTAAATTAGGCCGTACCCATAATTTTTTATTTATTATGTTTTTATTTTTATCCGTAGTATGAAAGGATTTGTATATTTTAAGCAAGTTACAAAAGCTTTTAGACTTTCTATACATTTTTTTTGGGGGGAAGGGGGAGGGGGGGAGGGATTGGGATTATAACCCAATAACTACCTTGGTTACGACCCTCTTTAGAATTTTACAACTGAAGTATATGATATGCGTTTAACGGTAAGTCATTATATGCTCCACAAATAAGGGGAAGTTTAAATTTTTGGATTTTTAATAAATATACAAAAGAAATTCGTTCAGGGAATATATATATATATATATATATATATATATATATATATATATATATATATATATATATATATATATATATATAATATATATAATATATATATATATAAAGGGACAATAATAAAAACAATTAAGACTTCAAACAAAATTTAAAGGTCATCATCTGACATGAAATCAATGTCAGGCATTCAAACTTTATTTCTAGTTACTCTTCTTAATATTATATGAAGGAAAAAAATGCAAATTTTTAAGCTTAGAAATAATGCAGAAAATCGGAGAGTGGATCAGTTTATTCAGAATGCAAAACATATGTGACTTCACGACTATCAAAAAATGACATAAAAAAAAAATAATAAACACCGAAATTTAAATGTGGTTTGTACTATTCTCAAAGATGGGTAAGAAATATCTTCAGTAGATAAAAAATATATTTCTAGGGCCAACGAAACGTTACGCTTAGAAAAAAATAAAAAAATAGAAAACTAAAAAAAAAAAAAAAAAATGAGGGAGGAATAGCGTAAATATGGCGATATTTACTTTTAATCTTGATTTCAAAAAAGCTTTATGATTCTAAATACTAATGCCAAAATGCAAACTAAATTACTACATATAGATGTACTTAACTAAAGCCTTACTTTTTCCCATTCTTCAATATTTTACATAAAGAAATTTAAATGCGAAAAGTTCTTTTCAAACAGTTTTAAATAGAAAAATTTACTTGGGAACTGTAAACTTATGCTTCTAATTATGATATATTTTTAACTTAATAGTTTTTGGGGTCAATTTTTATTCCATGTATAATTAGATCAAAACATGGATAGCCTTTATAGTTGCTCATTAAAATAAAAGAAGGTTAAATGTTTAGCAAACAACTAACGACAGGGATTTAAGAATATTCCAACTCTAAGACAAAATATATCAGACACACACACAGAAGCATACACATATACACACATACATTCAAGTACTCTGCACACTCTTTCTCAGAAGTTCTTCTAATTTACATTGCATTAAAACTTTCACTTTAAAGCAAACATATCTTTATATCCTCATAAATTAATGCAAACCATGGCGCTTTTTCAAATTTTATTTTCTTTAAGTCAATATACAAGTATTTTGAAAGGCTTTTCATGATATTTGAATTTACTACTACTTTTGGCTTATAAGTGTCAAGATTGGCATTTCAAAAACAACAGAAAGTTTCCACTAGTTCAAATTTCAGCATTTGAAACTATATAAAAACGAGTATTCGTTCTCTGGGCTATATTTTGAATAGATCTAAATACAAATTTATGTTCATATCTTTATGAAGATTTTGTTTTTTTAACTAACGTCTATTTGAACAAAAATACGAATTATGACAATTACAAGTGCAAGTAATTGTTAAAATGAGACATCTCATGTCTAATAAAAATTATAAGAATATAAGAACTCTGAGAATATTTTGCAAAATAACTTCATGAAACAATCAACATAGCCGATATTTATTTGAATATTTTAGTGCTGGGAATCTACTAATCGCATAAAAAAATATAGAATATTTTTGTCAATATTTTTTTTTTTTAAATGTGTTATATAGAATATTTTGGCCAAGTTTTTATAGGCAAAAAACATTTGTTTTTCAAATTATGGTTATTATTTCTAAAGTAGAGAAATCTGCTGCAACTCAACCCATGCCTAACCAAAGGAAGAAAAAAAAAAGTTCCAATAATTTAGTTTTTAAATCATTTCTTAAATACAGTATATACTTTTAAAAAATGTACAACAAATGTTAAGAAGAACGAAGTAGCTTGGGTTCCAAGATTTATTGTAATGTTCTAAATGACTATGGGCGGTATTTCTTAATATACTCACACATCAAGAACACATACGAAACTTACAAGCGCGCACACGCATACTCACACACACACACTAGAAGTGTATCAGTGCTAGATTTTTCAATTCCGGCCTGAACAGATATTTCCTATATTCCACTTATTTTATATATATATATATATATATATATATATATATATATATATATATATATATATATATATATATATATATATATATATATATATATATATATATATACGATTCTAGGAAAGGTACATTAGTGAATGTGTTGCAAGTAAACAAAATGAGTAACAGAAAAAAATATGGTGCTTAATGGTCATAAATCACCATGAAAGCTGGCAAAAAGTGGTATTTTCGTGGTTCTGTGTTGTGTTCATATTTTCGTAATCCATTCAAATAATTATGAAGAAGAGAAAATACAAAGCAAGATTTGTAAGTGGTTATAAATCGAAATTGCTTATCTCAATTGCGAATCTTAAGAAATTTATAAAAATTCTGCATGACCTACATAACCTTGTCGGTTGGGCTGATAAGTGGAAAATGAATTTCGGTAACATAAAGTGTAAGGGTATGTTACGTTGGTAATTCAAATAACGATTTTAATAGTCAAATAAAAGGAAAATTACTAGAGTCTGCTGACAATGAAAAGTACTCAAGTTAAAAGCAATTTGAAAGTGTCAAAGAAAAGTTTAGAATTTCAAAATAGACAAAATGTTAAGAATTGTAAACCAAAATGATGCTCAAAATATATAATTTATTATTATTAATCAATATAACAATTAATATAAAAAGTTAACTGAACACTCAGCACAAGTTTTAACTCTTTACCTAAGAAATGTGCATTGATATGCTTGAGAGAGCATAACTTGTGGCTTTGCAAATAAGAGTTATGAGACGGCATTGAAAGAATGGCAAGAATTTCTTTGGAAAGATTTCTTAGAAGAGTTATAATTCACGTTTACAAAACCTTTTCATCTTTCAACCCTATTAAGGAGATTAAACTATTACTTCATAGCAGAACTCGAGGTCACAAAATACAAATTTTATCAAGATCGGAGAAAATACTTCTTCAGCAACCTATTGCCTAACGTTTACAGTGCTTTGTCTTAGTATATGATAACTAATTGCTTACTTGCAACTTTTAAACAGGCTAAGATAGGTACGGTGGTAGTTATTTCGTAAGAAACATAATATTAAATAGTAAAAAAATAGCATATTACAAGCTGACGACTGTGATTGAATGTAGAACACATTATTTGAGCTGTATTCTCTTTTTAAAATAAATTGGATGTAAGAAATTTTATTGATATTTATAAATAATAATTTTAAAAACAATATCTTTATTGATAGTTAAAAGAAGTATTTTCTTTTTAAGGGGTATTAAGAGATGAAATTCTGGCCAGACTGGAATTCCAGTACACTTCTAACGTACATACACACACACACACACACACACATATATATATATATATATATATATATATATATATATATATATATATATATATATATATATATATATATATATATATATATATATATATATATATATATATATATATATATATATATATATATATATATATATATATATGAGCACTTCGACAATAATAATTTAATGAAATTGTTGTGAAAAGATTTGAAAAATGTTTTAGACGCAAAAAAAGTAAACTAAACTTAAACTGGCTAAAAAGAACTATTACACTAGGAAGGAAGAAGCAAGACTAGGAAAGACAGCAGAGGAAATACAAAAAAAATTTAAATAAAAATAAAATAAATAAATTAAAAAAAAAAACGAATAAAATCATACAAAGTAGAGATTTTAGAGAACGTTTAAGTTCTTCCGTCAGAGCAAAACTAGTTTAGGAAGCAGGCGATGTATAACTACAATAAATGTGATTATATATTTTTTGTTTATTTACGAAAAACCATTTCCAGTCCTTTTGGGAATACAACATTTTTATATTTTTTTAGGCCTAAATTTGGTGCATTTATGATATCACTTTTGTCTACGAGCTGAATCGTATTGTTATTATTATTAAAAATCAGATTGTGAAGTCTATTTTTTAAACACGATCTACTAAAACATGTAGAATCACAGATGATTATGCCAAAATAGAATGAAGTCTGAAAACACAGAAGCTTTAAAATACAATTTAGACGTGACTAACTTTTAAGTCCAAGTATCAAAAACTATCTTTCTATTCACCTTAATAAGCCAACAAGAAATAATAATAAAAATAAACTATTAAAGAACAACGATCCATACCTTTAATTTTCTTCTAGCATTGAATTTTCTCAAACAATCCACAGTTTCCTGTCTATGTACAACAGATGCAACCCTCTCTCTTTGCTGAAAAGAATAAAAAAATTTACAAGTCCTCGAAAAGAAATATTTTAGATACTTAAAATCTATTAATTATATTTTTTTAGAGTATTAAAAAATATTAATAACAGGCTGCATAGAGCTTAATTAATTATTAAGAAAGATGGCTATATCATACACAGATCCATGGATGCTTAAGGGCTTCTGAGGCAGTGATTCTTTTCGCCGGGTTAACTGTAAGCATTGAATTAATAAGATTTTTGGCCTCTGGAGTGACCGTGTCCCACTCAGGCGACGGGTACTGAAATCATTAAAGGAATTAACAACCGATTTTTCGACTCTTCCATTTAAAAACAAAATAAAAAAATTAAAAAAAAAAAAAAATTTAATTTAAAATTTAAAACATTTTAACATTTTTTACAAATTTAAAAAAAATAATAAATTTATATATATATATATATATATATATATATATATTATATTATATATATATATATATATATATATATATATATATATATATATATATATATATATATATATATATATATATATATATATATATATATATATATATATATATGTGTGTGCATGTTTATCTATATCAAGGTGTTTGAACTAAGGAAAGTGATATTATATCATTAAAGACATAAATTAGACTTTAAACTATTTAACTTGTTTCACACAAGAATCTATCTCGACGGACAAAAGAATAAAAACAGAAAAGCAACTAAAGAACCTAATCCTCGAAGTAAATATCTGACTAGGGCTTAGGGATACAAATAAAACAATGACAGAAAGTTTAATTATTAAAATGAATAAACTCATAACGTTGCTATTGCCGTCTACCGTGGCTCAAACGGTAGAGTGATTGACTCACGTGCTTGAGGGCGCCGGTTCGATCACACTTGGGGATCCTAGCTATATACTAA
Organism: Armadillidium nasatum; assembly: GCA_009176605.1. NCBI lineage: Eukaryota > Metazoa > Arthropoda > Malacostraca > Isopoda > Armadillidiidae > Armadillidium > Armadillidium nasatum. The sequence goes on from SEYY01008182.1 coordinate 88,387, forward strand.
CTAGAAAAGTTCCTCTCCTCGAATAGGGCAATGCCCGTGAGATGTGAACTTAAAAATATAATAATCAATGAAGACACCAAGTTCTTCAGAGCATTTTATTTCCTACAGGAAGGAATTTCTAAGTAAATCTGTTGCCTGCTGTAATAGAATCTTTTTATTTCATTAGAATTTGACCTTTAAAGGATCTATCAATGACAGAGAAACTTAAGGAAACTTACAATCCTTATTACTATAGTGTTTATAACAATTTTAGACAGGTTATCCTTACGTAAGATCCTGGACCTTTAACAATTCATTTCACTTATTACACCAACAATTATTAATCTAATTTCTATATATACTTCAGTAACGACAGAGAATGGTTCTTCTAGTGCATGAATTATAGACATGAGAAAATCTTTTATATATATATATATATATTATATATATATATATATATATATATATATATATATATATATATATATATATATATATATATATATATATATATATATATATATATATATATATATATATAATATATATATATAATATATAATGGAAATGGAAAGTAGTAGAATAGAGCATATTGTAGAATGGGGTAGAATAGAGCATGGAGTAGTTATAAAAACTGTAAATTATTTGCAGATGACAGGTGCTCAAACCAACCGAAGGTAAAATAATTATTTACTTTTTTTGGAGACAGAAGAAATGAAAGAAGTGATGTTTTAAAGACGTCTAAAGTATTACTGTCTCGAACAAACTCAAAGACAGGGACTTTTATCATAAATTTTCCCTTAAAATAAAAAAAAAAAAATGCATAATGATCATCATTCACGTATTCGTTTAACATATCCACTGGAGTTAATAAGGTCTATGAAATAATCGTATATATTTAATTTTTTATTTTAATATTTAATTTTTTTTATTTTTCTTTTCCAAGTAAAAGAACAGAAAAATGTGTCAATTAAATAGTACTGCAAAGAATGCTGCTTTTCTTTAGTTAGTTATTTCATTTTAATAAAAAATTAATAACTATTATATTTATTACTGCTCTTAATCAAATATAAAAAGAATATATATCAGTAGCTTGATCTTATATTTGGCTCATATCGTTGATAATTAAGCAACATTATTTTTAAGCTAAAGTTGATATAATTATAAAGTGAAGTAAAACGAAGCAAAAAAGGAAACTTCTTTGTAAAAAATATCAAGAAGATAATGGTTATATATCTACTAATCAAATTTCAGACAATTTAAGGAAAAAGAAAACTAATTTAATATGTCCTTCTAATATTTGTACACAATCAAAAACAATTACATTTACTTTCTTACAAGCAAACAATCATACTGTGCAGTACGTCTTTTGAGAATAAAATGTTAGGTAATATTTATTTCTATTTTCTCAAGTATTCTTTATTGAATATATCAGACTTGACTACCATAACAATAAAAATGTAAAGGATGTAAACAAATCTGAACTATGAAAAGAGTACGGCACAAAATACGGTTAAACTAAGATGAAAATTATCGAAATTATATGAGAAGAAAATATACAGTTAATACCACTTATGAGGTTTACATGTTTGGGTAAAAATGGACAAAAAAACAAAAATGTCTAATTGAGCAATAAAACAAGGAAGAATTAATTACATTAAGAAAAAAAAGACCTAATATTGGTGATTAAACTTTAACAATATCTGCAATGTATAGAAGATATGTTTACATTTTTTTTTTTCCAAATTCTTCTCCTGAGAAATAAACATTTGTGCATAAACATATTTTGTTCCTAACATAGACACAAACACACGAAGTATGAAATACTTTTGAAAAATTTAAAAAAAAAAAATCTCATAGTAGAATACTCACATCATAAGCTCCTGCTTTGATTTGGGCATAGAGACGATGCTGGTCCTCATCCCAAAATGGAGGATATCCAACAAGAAGAATATAAAGAATAACACCTGTATAAATATAACAGATTTAAAAAACTTTAAAAAAAAACAAAAACAAAACAAAAACACTAAAACGGGAAAACCTTAATTGTTCTACTGAGAAAAACTTATATTACAAAATTTAAGTGGCGTTGTCATTGGAATTGTAGCAACAAAATGTATGATTAAAAAATTGTAGTATACAAAATAAAATAAAAATTATTTTAAATAGGACACAAAATGTTATGAAAAGCTGTGTTCTAAAATAGTTGGCAAGATCCTATATTTTAAAGGGAAATAATAATAAATATATATATATATATATATATATATATATATATATATATATATATATATATATATATATATATATATATATATATATATATATATATATATATATATATATATATATATATATATATATATATATATATATATATATATATATATATATATATATATATAAAATAACTCCCCACCCATAAAAGAAGCTCCAAAAATCCACAACACCCCCCCCCTCCCACAAAAATAACACCAACATACTATCACAATACTCAAACATCGCCTACAACCAAAACGCTGCAATAATAGGAAATTATCGAACAACTCGGAACAACCCCCACCTACCCTTTGCACTTCCCAAGACACTTATTAGGAATTAAATCACTCATACCTACCCAGCCTTAGACCCTGACAATATCTCTAAATTACACATAAAACACTTGGGTCCTTCTGCTATCCTTTACCTTTTTAGAATTTACAACAAATTAAGGGAACTTAACTTTATGCTCCACAATAGGAAAAAAAGGAATAATTACATACAAGCTGAAACCTAGAGAAGATCCAAGCTTGCCATCTTCATACCTTCAAATCTCCCTTCTTTCTTCTTCGTGTAATGTGTTAAAAAAAACTCATACACACTAAAATGCAATTACTCATGAATCCCCCTAAAATTGAAAATTATTTTTAAAAAAATCACAATCAACCACTACCAACCACTACCAACCACTCTGACCACGATTTACCAAATATCATTATCGACCTTAAATATCTTCACATAAAACCAGACTTATTGCCGCAAATATAAGCAAAGCTTTCGATATTGTCCCCGGTTTTGTTTGTGGCTTTAAGTTCGCTTTTTTTATGTAAAGGTGTTTTGTTAAGGCAGTTAATGATTTTTTGCAAGATGATTGAATGTAATTTCTAAACCATTTTCAATTTCAGGAGAGTGTCTGAGTAGTAACAGCTTACATACAGTGGAAAGAAGGGAGAATTTTCATGCAGAAAATTTTAAACTCTCCTATACCTTAAAAATAACAAAATTGGATTTTTCTTTTCTGGCATCACAGAGCAAATATCTAATAAACAACATCTCTCAAACAGTAAAACTAAGAAACTAGAAAGCATCATTGAAATTCCTACCAAAAAATGCCAAATGAGTTGAGCCAAATTTTGTAAGAGAGGAGATTAAAAGAAGAGGCTATAATAGTAATAATTCAAAGCTTTAAGTTTATTACCATAGTTAAATGTTTTGTGATCCTGTTTTGTGCATAAATAATCCTTTAGTTATCAAAGGTCACTCTCCCTTGAACACATTTGCATCTCAGTTGAAAAAAATTTATTTCTATCCCAATATGTATTGCATATATGCTGAAGACTTGTTTAGTAAAACAATGACGGCTCATACAAATTGTTTTTGTTACTCTTTGGTAAATAAATGTTTCAATATATTTTGCCTACAAAACCAAATAGGGTAATAAGTCGGTTAAATAGGGTCAACGATAGAGCTCAAAAGGAAAGTATTAATGATAATAATTAATAAGTTAACAAAAAGCTAACCTAGTAACGATACTAGTAAGGATCATATAAATATCCACTCTATGAAAATGTAAGATGCCAAGTGGTATTTTAATTACAATTAAGAGGTGCAAATTGGTAACTTAAAAAATTGTAAAATTGAACTTTAAATTTTTGAGACATACTTTTGCTTTCCTCAAATCAAGAAAAGTAAAACGTACCTCATAAGACTGTCATGAGTAAGATAAAAAATTAATGTGTCCCAAAACATAACATAAGCACATGAGGCTTTACACCAAATTTTGAAAATAACTTGACCATTTTACAACATAAATGTAAACTAAAATAATCAGTTATGTTAATAATCAAAATGATTCTTCCCTTTTGATTACATAATT
>SEYY01008182.1:97500-105723 GCA_009176605.1 Armadillidium nasatum
AAAATATCACTGTCCATCAGAGTCACGTGAACTTTCCAATACTAAAATGAAAAAAAAAAATAATGGACAGTAACAAAAAAAGAAAACAAAAACTCTCTTAACATACCTTTAAATCTCTATGAACTATATTATTGTGATGACAGTGATGGACACTTTCCAAAATTTGTTGGATGCAATGCGAAGCATCTGCTTCACTGTAAAATTCCCGAGCCACAATATCTTCAAAAAGTTCTCCACCCGTAACTCTGAAGAAAAAAATTATAATTTAACTGGTAAATAGGTAAATTATTTAATAATTTTTATATTTTTTATAATTTTATAATTTTTATAATATAATTAACTGGTAAATTTTATTTGCCTATGAACAGTACCCATTCAACTGCTTATAAAAGTTGGCAACCCATTAAATAATGGCGTACAAAGTCTTTTTATACCCTTCTGGTAATTTAAATACACCCTTCACGTTTGGATAGACGGAGGAATAAATTAATTTCCTCCTCCATAAAAAAGAGTAAGTTACCACCCTCCTTCATAGCGCAACCACGCAATATTTTACAATATGGTAGATGTAAAATGACTTCAATATAAACCGTAAAAATGATAACTATGATAAAGAAGAAAGGGGCAGAGTCACCTAAAAAATTCAAAAATGTAAAATACTTATCCTAAATAATTTATATATATATATATATTATATATATATATATATATTATATTATTTATATATATTATATATATATATATATATATATATATATATATATATATATATATATATATATATATATATATATATATATATATATATACAGGGTGTTCGTGTCACTCTGGGGTCACCAAACTTGCACTAACGGGTCTAGCATAAGTGGCCTAAGGTTTGATCCGGCAAATAAGAGTTTCTGGTGTAGGGTATATAAAGTAAAATATTTTAGGAACATAGGAAAATAGAGACAGTTAGAAGCCACAAGGGCCTATCGAGACTGTATTTCTTTAATCTTTTTATTTTAATTTTATTTTATTTTATTTATTTTAAATAATACCGTACTTCATATTTTTATTTAATTAAAATGAAATATTAATATTTTTATACTTTTTAATGTGAGCCTCGTCTACACGTATATCCTCTATTGTATCAAGAAGCGACCTACCTCTAGGTAGAACGTGGGCATGCACAGTTCCGTAATATGTATAATATATATATATATATTATATATATATATATATATATATATAATATATATATATATATATATATATATATATATATATTATATATTATATATCTACGAGAGAGAGAGAGAGAGAGAGAGAGAGGAGAGAGAGAGAGAGAGAGAGAGAGAGAGAGAGAGAGAGAGAGAGAGAGAGAGAAATTTCGAAATTAATTAACTGATTTTCAATTTAAATATTTACTCATTTTTCTTCAAAGATTAAAAAGTATTTAACGTTTTAGGAATAACAAATAAAAAAATAATAATAGAAAAATAAATTTATTCCGTGAAGACCACAAAATCTTCAAATTCAATTTCGATATCTTCATCCATTTTCTTTTACTCCTTTTTTCTTTCTAGTATCTTAATATTTCTCTTCATTCCTAACTATGCATTTACAAACACATCCACATATACACACACATACACTTTTATATATATATATATATATATATATATATATATATATATATATATATATATATATATATATAATATATATATATATATATATATATATATATATATATATATATATATATATATATATGGTAGTTGTGTGTGTGTATGTGTTTGTGCGTGTGTGTGTGTTTATTTTAATGACATACCAATAGCCTAAAAACAAAAGTATAAAATAACAACGTAAATATAAATTTATTTTATCTAAGAATAAAAATAAATTTTTTTTTTTTTTTAAATTTATTTCGTCAATTTGGCAAAGAAGTCCGAATGATTGAAGTCTGTCAAAAAAAAAAAAAAATCCTTCTATGTGGTCAAGGCAATTCAAGTCTGCCATTTTTTTTTTTTTTTTTTTTTTTTTTTTGGGGGGAGGGGGTCTGTTGATAGAATAAAAATTGGAACGAACATCACTATCACATAATACTGTTCTCCTCGAATAGGGCAAAGCCCCAGAGATGTTGACTTTTTATTTAAAAAAAAAAAAATAAATAAAAATATTAAAAATAATATCACTACCTAGAAAAGTTCCTCTCCTCGAATAGGGTAATGCCCGTGAGATGTGAACTTTTTCTAAAAAAAAAAATAATAATAATAATAATAATAATAATAATAATATATAAAAAAAAAACGAAGATAAAAGTGATGTTAGCGAGCAACGAGAAGCAAAACATCGATTTTTGAAGACCTTCTTTCTCCCATGTGAAACCTTAAACTTAATTAAAACGAATTCAAACCTTTTACTAAATTAATTAAACTTTAATTTTCATTAAATCTCCGAAAATACCAAATGACGAAGAAAAGGAAAAACAATGAATAGCCTCCACAGATTTTATTTATATATATATATATATATATATATATATATATATATATATATATATATTATATATATTATATATATATATATATATATATATATATATATATATATATATATATATATATATATATATATATATATATATATATAATATATATATATATATTATATATATATAATATATATATATATATATACGCAAAATGTGGCTCACGTGGACTATTCTTAAAAGCTATGAAGGGAGCGTAGGAGTTGGTGTTGAGTCCTTGTGATTGGTCAATAAAAGCTAAAATGATTTAAGGATTTTTCGTTCTGGATTATAAAGACCCCAGTTTTTCCTTAAATTAAATTGACAAACATAAAAATTGAGGGGGAAAAAAAATTTATATATATATATATATATATATATATATATATATATATATATATAATATATATATATATATTATATATATATATATATATATATATATATATATTATATATATATATATATATATATATATTATATATATATTATATATTTAAATAGGAACATAATTCCGGGGCTAAATTTGTTTCTGAATTATTTAGGATATTTAAATAAAGACCTAATAATAATAATAATAATAATAATAATAATAATAATAATATAAATATAATACTCATTAATATATTTAATATTAATAAAATATTTTAATAAAAAATATTAAAAATAAAAAATAATTAGTATATATATATATATATATATTAATATATAATATATATATATATATATATTATAATATATATATATATTATAATATATATATATATATATTATATATGAGGGCTGAAAAGAACTCCTGTTCTGCCGTAAAATCTCCACACTGAGATAAGGTAATGAAACAAAAAGACAAAAGAAGTCAAAGGTTTATTCAGTGAACATATAATATATTTTCTACATAATCTCCTCGAACATTAATACATTTCTGCAAAGTTGAACCAACTTCTCGAAACCTGTTAATAAGAAGTCTTGATCTGTTTTTCTTCACTTCATCAGAATCTCACTCTCCGGAGACTCTCCTTCAACTTTGGAAAATAAGAAACCAGATCAGGACTGTAGGGTGGGTGATCAATGACCTCGAAATTCAAGTGTGAAGCTTCTGAAGCGTCTGGGCACTGCAATGTGGTCGAGCACTGTCATGAAGCAGGAGAAAAAAGGTACGGTTTGGTCTTATTCGACGAATGCGACTCTTCAATTTCTGGAGAGCATCATAATAATAATCGGAGATTGGGGGCGTGCCCTTAGGCAGATATTTCGAGTAGACGAAGTCCTCTACATTTCAGAATGCTGTCAGCATGAGTTTATCAGCCGAGGGTGAGTCTTGGGTGAATTCCATAGAGGCTCGTTTTCCTTCTGGATGTAGTGGTGACCAACGTTTCGTCTCCCGTTACAATGTTTTGAAGAAATTGATTGCCCTCTCGACGATAACATTTAGAATTTCATTAGCAATATCGACCCGTTGTTTCCTCATGTCTTATGTCAGCTGCCTTGGCCCCAACGTGCACAAAATTTTTCGATACTTTAAATCTGCAATTATTGCTTGAACACGTTCTTTCGAAATTACAAACATGGAAGCAATTTCGGACTATTTAATTCGTCGATTTCCCCGAATAATGATGTTGGACAGTGTTCACTGTGATGGGAAGGCCAATTTTCGAAGCATTATGAATCGAAATTTCACCTTTATTGGACAGAGTTGGTTTTACGGATCCATCGACGAACGTTACTAAAAATCTATAGTGACGATTCCATACCTCGAGCAAACGAAGATGAATTACAGCTGCATTTTGTACACATTCGTAACGCAAAAATTCAATCAATGCACGTTGCTTCAACAAAGGATCACTATTAGCTTCCATTTTTCTATCACTACGCAACAATGAAACCAAATAACTATACCGTTCGCATTTCAGATCTATTCTACAAGTTTCAAATCTTTCGAACGCAGTTCTGAACATGTTTAAAGCTGTTTCCGTTGCTTAGCAACGCATCAACAGGCGTTATTTTTTTTAGCCACTCTCGTATATATATATATATATATATATATATATATATATATATATAATATATATATATATATATATATATATATATAATACCGCTCACTGGTCAAGCACTTTTCTATGAGGGGGCATAAATATAAATGAAAGAAAACTCACCCGAGTTTAACGTTAATCTCTCAGGTAAGTACAGACGTAGGCTTTAATGAGAAGCAGAACAAATTCGGTAGGAAAAATGGATGATGACAAAGTTCCACAGAACAGAAGTGGCTGGAAAAGAGGCGCCACAAAAGACAAGCCTGGGGTTTGTCATATTCACACAAAATTCCTATTAACGCATGACTTGTGCTACGAGGGCGAGGCAATTGTGGTTGAATGCGAGAGGTCAGTCCCCTCGAGCAGCTGCAGTTGTAATTACCTATAGAAAAGAGATAGTGGACCAACGTCACTTCTCAGAGACAGAGGGTCAAGTGAGTTTGAAAGGAGCGGACAGTTTATTAATCTCAGCCTTAGACTCAACCCTATCCAAAAGAAAGGTGGAATAGGAGCCAACCACAACTGTGAGTACAGTACTCCATACTTAACGTTATTTATGCCAAAGTTTCGTATTTAATTAGTATCATTTCATAAAGGACCTTTATACAGGAAAAAACACTATATAATGTTCTTCAAGTTCGCTACAATAATTAATATTATATGGAAATAATAAAAAAAAAAAGACATTCTAAAGAATGTTTTAAGTAGATGAATAAATTGTTGAAGTAGCAATTATTATTGTTCAATCTGACATGTACAGATGCTGATATCGATTGAAAATAACAAATATGTTAGTTTAATTTAAAAATATTAAAAAAATGAAGAAAAAAAAACATGTAATAAAAATAGTTTTAAATCCTTTTTGAAAGAAAAATCAATGGACCTCCTCCCTATTAACAAGAACCAATTGTAGCCATATTCCCAAGTCTAGAGAAGAAATCGTTAAACATTAAATTAAAGAAGTTTTGTTTGAGTTTGGAACGACGATTTGGAAGGATCTTAAAAAAAGAGGTGATTAAGAAAGAAAAAGAAATGGAAAACGAGAGAGAAACAAACCCAATCAATATGCAATGGAAAAATTCACTCACTCAACTTTTAGACCTATTATTCCAGCCATGGACAAACCGGCGTTTTTAAGACAACAAATTAAAATTAATCCAACTTTCACTATTACTATTAATATTATTTTTATTATTCATACTTTATCTGGTATAAGAAAGGTAGGATCTCGAAATAAAGTACTGCTTGGGCAAAGGTCGCTTACATATCAAAGAATTGAGGGAGAACAACAGACAAGTTATTTTCTACCGCAAATAAAATCTAACTCTTTTCATCTGAGCAGTCGTTAACCTCTCTCTCTCTCTCTCTCTCTCTCTCTCTCTCTCTCTCTCTCTCTCTCTCTCTTCTTTCTCTTTCTCTCTCTCTCTCTCTCTCTCTCTCTCTCTCTCTCTCTCTCTCTCTCTCTCTCTCTCTCTCTCTCTCTCTCTCTCTCTCTCTCTCTCTCTCTCTCTCTCTCTCTCTCTCTCTCTCTCTCTCTCTCTCTCTCTCTCTCTCTCTCTCTCTCTCTCTCTCTCTCTCTCTTCTCTCTCTCTCTCTCTCTCTCTCTCTCTCTCTACTCTCTCTCTCTCTCTCTCTCTCTCTCTCTCTCTCTCTCTCTCTCTCTCTCTTCTCTCTCTCTCTCTCTCTCTCTCTCTCTCTCTCTCTCTCTCTCTCTCTCTCTCTCTCTCTCTCTCTCTCTCTCTCTCTCTAATTGAATTTGAAGCCTGTAAAAGCGAATATAAAAATTAATTAAACTTCCTTTTCTGGCGTATTTTGAATTTTTCCAACACCCAAAAACATTTGAATCGTATGTCAAAATCAACCTCAATTATCTCCACGCGCTTGTCAAGATCCAAATTAGCGCTTCCGTCGCAGGTTGTCAAATAAGAACGGGCATAACATTACCGAACAAGAAAGGTTCAGACTAGGGGGGGGGGATTGATTTTTTATGTCATTCATAAACAGAGACTAATAATAATAATAATAATAATAATAATAATAATAATAATATATAATAATAATTTAAATAATAATAATAATAATAATAATAATAATATTAAAGTATTTTTCTCTTTAAAGGTCAAGTTCATCTCCTTAAAAATCGAAAACTATTAAAATAGGACTACATCTTTTAACAACATTTTTACTTGTGTCATTATAATTTTAAAAACTAAGAGAAATGAATATGTCTGAATTTAACCGAGTCTTCTCTGAATGAGTTGAAGAAATATCTGAAAATGAAAAAATTAACATCAACGATGACTCTACTGCCTTTTGGAAGGCAAACAAGAATGATCTCCCCACACTAGCTTGAGTATATTTGTGCCCACCAGCAAGCTAAAGCGCCATTAAAAGAGAATTCAAAGTAGGGAAATCAATTCAAAAAAGATAGAATCAAGCTATTGCCAAGAATGTGGAAATGCTACCGTTTTTAAAAAAACAATCTTAGGGCATTAACATATTCACTGCCCTCTATTCCTGAACATTTCACTACCCAAAATTCTAAAACTTATGATGTAAATGTTCAAAAAGATTCTGATAGTGAATACTGATTTAAGTGAACGAATTGTTTGTTTCCTCTTTTATGTTGCATTTATATCTGCCCCATCCAATATGTAACGAAGGAATAACGGAATTAAAATCTTAATTTTCTTATTTTTTGTTTGATTAAATCCACCATTAATAAGTATAATTTGCAATTAACCCCGGCAGGTAAACTCAGGTTTTCCTTGAATATTAGCAGAGGAGGGGTCGGGGCCCCGGTCGGTCCATAGATAGGAGTCATAGGACTGTGCCATTTGAATCCAAAAATCAACACAACACATTTCACGGAAAACATGTCTTGCATTCCATCATTTATCAAATCAAGAAACTGTTCTTGAATGAAATTGTCTCCAAAGGCAGATCACTAATGGAAAGTACAAAAGGGTTGTTGATAAATCGAAAGTATTTTCAAATTTTTGTAGGTCAGGAAAATAATGATAAAAAATCTTCGGTAAGTATTGATACATGTTGTTTCATCACCTCAAGGATACCATCATTGACATTAAGCTCATTTTCATTAATATATGTGTATAGCTGTGAAAATGGAGCAAAGTTCTTTTTCTCTAACTTTGCATGCTATTGTTCGAGCTTTATTTTAAAGCCTGTCAATTTTTCATGACAATTGAGCACTGTGATCTCTTTTTTTGCAACGCCAGGTTGATGCAATTCAAAGATTCACATACGTCGACCAAAAAAAGATAGGGATATAAGAAAATAGACATCAGAGAATTTTGCGTGCATGTCTGGTTTACGGCAACCAATTATTGCTAAAGCGCCGTCAGTACACACGCCAATGACATGTTCCCATAATGATATCCATGCTCCTCAAAGAATCTGTTCCCCTTCGTTAAATATTTCTTTTGCAGTTGTTCTCGCGCTAAGAGTTTCACTTGTCATATACATGTCGTACGCAAACACAAAGTTGGGTCTAAGTTGGCGACATCCACTGTTTCATAAAGCTGGATCACAAAGAAGTTGAAAATCGAATTCTCAATCTTTGAGACGAACTGCGACAGTATGATTTCAGACTTATCCGCTATATATTTAAAAAGGAAATATGCTTTAACTTCTCAAATTCAGAACTTTCCAGTA